>CATIWO010029747.1:0-16826 GCA_949673435.1 Macaranga tanarius | reverse complement strand
AAATAATTTTTTAAAACATTTTTAGTAATAAATAATAAAATATCAAAAGTTCTCATTATAAACTTATAATATTAAAATAAGGCTTATTTATAAAAAAAATTCAAACGTTTATAATTTTTTACAATTTAATCCCAACTTTTTAATTTTTGTAATTATATCCTAATTTTTAATTTTTTTACAATATTAACTCATTAATGAATTTGATCAAATAAATTAATTTATTAATATTTTGCAATAAAACTTATTGGGGTCCACACTTTGTGTTGGTGGCATTACACTTCATTGCCCACTCAGAATTTTCTAAAATAATTTTGACCAAATTCATTAATGTGTTAACATTGCAAAAAAATTTGAAAATTGGAACATAATTGCAAAAATTAAAAGGTTGGGATAAAATTGTAAAAATCTGTAAACGTTTGGATTTTTTTCACAAATAAGTCTTTTATTTAGTAATATGGTGTATTATATTTATATTGAATTTATTTTCTTTCTTTTTATATTGATTTTACGTGACTTTTTTTTATAAATATATCTTAATTTTATTATCGAAAGAATGAGGAAAAAAACTACTTGGAAAAATTTCAAGTGATGAAAAAATCTCTCTCTAAAACTATACATCAGAAACAAAGGAAAGAATATGCAAAAACACTAGATATATTGCACCCAATGATAGAATTTATAATAGTTATTTTATTTTTATCAACTAAGTACAAAAGACTTTGATAATGTGTTTTAAATTATATTATTGAGTGTAATACAGCGGATGTAGATAAGACTCTCCCATTTAGATAAATACGAATAAAAGTCTTATGCTGAATAACCTTTGAGGCCATTATTCTCAGCAATTCTTTTGAAATATGATCTCATGCATGGCCAATCTTGACCGAGACAGGTCGATTATTTTTTGAATCATTTATTTGGTTTGATTAGTTTATTTTGTAAATGTGCTTAAACATTATCTGGTTGTAAACTAAATTATGACGTATATATATTCTGACAAAAACAATAATAAAAAAGGACAAATTAATATATATAATGCGAAGCAACAATTATCTAGACCATGCCATATTCCATTTTTCTGGTCGCAACTAGCAGGGCCAATATTGCCCCAGTCTAAATTATCCAATTACCACTATCATTCTCCAGAAGCATTCATCAAAATCAACTAGACTCTACATATAATAGCTGTTATGTGAATCAGAAGACATCAAGAGCCAATTAGTGAAGTTTTGAAGTGTGGCTGAGTCAGCTCTATAGTGATTTTGAGTGAAGTGGAGCAAATCAGACCAAGTGAAATCAGGGTATATCCTTTTCCCTTCTCTGCGAACAAGATCCTCAGGGGGTCTCACCACCTTGTCCTCTTTCGGACAAAGAAAAAATGCCAACGATTTCCTATCCTCGTACTTGTTAACCACTGCCCTGTGCAGGCAGCTCTTGTACATACCATTTGATAACGCCTACACAACCAACCAATTTATAAGTTATAGAACAATATCAAACACGACCAATTAATATGCTTTTATTAGACCAAGTTTTGCCAAGAGTCTTAATTTCCCTAAATAAGGTTTTGAGTTTAAATTTTTTTTATGGAAAAAATGTGCCCCTCGTGTTCATGCAGCTCAATCTGTACAAGTCAAAACCCTGGTAACTATTGAGATACCAAATCCATCCAACTCGGCCTGTATCAAGTCACTACTCATATGGCAATTACCACAAACAAATAGGCCTTTGTTCATGCATTGTTTTGCATATACGGCGCACAAGGGCATTGTCGCATCTCTAGTGCTTCCAGTATAGCAAATAGCCGGAGAAATTTCATATTCAAACCTTGAGTAATGATGATGATGATGATGCAACCAAATTCATCTTTCGTTTAGGCTTTAACTCAATTGGATACACAAAGTTAACTTTATAATATGTATTGGTGTCACATCGTGGAGAGTCTAGATATGAGAAGGTGCGTCATGCATGATCCTTTCACATCTCTTTTTATCGGCACATATATATATATATATATATATATAGGATAATGTTAAATAAGGTGCGCCGCGACAGTGAGTAGTACTATCGCGCATGTATTTTTATTAAAATGATCTTTAATTAATATAGTCCTCTTATAAAATGGAGGAATTTTTCTGTAATTTTGAAATAACTTTTGTCCGTCTAATGCCGCATATCATCATTGTCCTATATATTTATTCTATTTTTCAACTTACAAAAACATGCTGACACCTGCCAAAAAAATTAGAAAAGAACAAAATAATTTTGAACTTTTTGAAGACCTACCGTGAAGGTGTCCCCAATGTTGATAACTAGGGCACCATGACGAGGTGGAACAGTATGCCACTCATTGTTTGTAAAAACTTCGAGACCTCCAACTTCATCTTGATGAAGAATGGTTAACGTTGTTGGATCACAATGTGGTCCTGTGCCAAGAACAAGACTTGGCTCTTCACAAATTGGGTAGAAGTTGCACCTCATCACAGAGCAGCTATCTTCAAAGATTTTCCTATAATAGAGCCCATCAACTCCCAAACTAATTGCCAATAATTCCAACAGGGAAAGAGATAACTCCTTGATTGCTTTACCATATTTTTGGTACACCATTCTTCAAAAGTGCAAAGTTAACATTAGTAAACATGGAAATGAAATTAGCTTTATGAAATTATAATAGTATAGCACAATATAATTTTTTTTTTCTTTTTAAACTCTGAGTATATATAACAATTTATTTTATAGTGATTTCTTTTAATTATTTTATATTTATAATAAGAGAATTCATACCTAAAATTTTTATTTGAACTAAAAGATATATTTATTGTCAAATTTAACACATTGGATGAGGTTTTAGAAATTTTTAATGTGCTCAAAAAGTAAATAAATGTGAAAAAATAGATGATGGGAAGTAGTCAGAATAGTCGGAACGCAAGAAAAAAAAAAAAAAAAAACCCAAAAGTAGGGTTTTGGGATTTATATATATTTATATACATAGATCCTAGAATATATGCTTACCCCGTCTGTTCAAAATTTTTTCCCATAGTAGATAGGAAGAAATCCAACACAACAGGGTCGGAACTATTTTCATGATAGCCGAATGATAATGTCTCTTTCCAGGGCAACTTGGACAAAAATCGATCAGCATGAGCACTAGAATAGCCCCACATTTTGCCTGGCATCTTCATAGCCATTAGCTTTTGTGAAGTTGGAAGCTTAAAGAAACCATCCATATGATCATTTGCCATTTTGATGAGACTGAGATCAACACCATGATTGATCACTTGAAAGAAACCATGTTTCAAACAAGCAGACTTGATCATATTGGCAGCTTTTAGAGTTTCCTCTTGGTCACCTCTAAGGAAACCCTCAAGGTCGACTACTGGCTCCTTGAGCTCTTTTTGGGCACTGACTAGCTCATCTTTTGGCCATCGAAATTCAGCAGATACTGCACTGCGGCTTTTTTTCTGTAATAAAGAAGTATTTTCCTGCATTTGTGAATCAAGTGGAGAAGACAAAAGAAGTGTAGAGGAAGTTGAATCCATTGAGAATGATAAGATTTATAGGACGTGACATTTTATAGTGCATTTCTATTGTTTTGAAGGTGGTGGTTTAATCCACCAAAAAAAAAAAAAAAGGTGGTGCTTTAACGAGGTGTCAGTGAGTCATCATAATTTCAACAAGGAAACTGATTGGTGTCTCAGAGAGACATGAATAGTTTCGTCTCTCGACTCAAAAAATTCCAAATTAACCATTACTCATTTAAATGCTATCATTCTAATAGGACAAACAAGTAATTTTTAAAAGTAAAACTTTATCTTTATTTAATGAGAGACAACACTATTCATGTCTTTTAGAGAGACATGTACCATTATTCTTTCAACAAATTACATGTGAACCATTTCCTTTTTTTTTTGGATAATGGTCCATTTTATCCAGAACTATAAGCCACTTTTCTTAATTATCATATCCTTTAAAAATTATCAATTTACATAGTCAACTTTTCGATTTGTTTCCAATTTATCCTAATTTTAAATGGCATGTGGAAATGCTGATGTGGAATGATGACATGACTCAATTTTGCTGACTGTAGTGACACATCAATACAATGCCGTTTTGATGTGGAGAATGAAATGGTCCTTTTTATCCAGAACTATAGGTCAATTTTCTTAATTATCCTATCCTTTAAAAATTATCAATATAGACAGTCAACTTTTCGACTTGTTTCTAATTTATCCTAATTTCAAATGACATGTGGAATGATGATGTGGCTCAATTTTGCTGACTGTGGTGACACATTAATACGACGTCGTTTTGATGTGGAGAATGAAGCTACTTTCTTGATTTTTAAAACTGGCTCAATTTCAAATCGCCTCCGCCTTATGTAATAATTAATATATTTATAATTCTATCCATAATTTTAGAAAAAATTAAATAATTAAATTTGGAATGCCTTTATGAGAAAAAATGAAATTCGTATAATAGTTGTACCTATAGTAATTTACACCCTAAAGGGTTTATAGCCTATTATAAATAAGTTTTTCCTGGTCAGGTCAATAAAGTCATGAAAAAATAATTCAATTTTTTTTTAAAAAAAAAAATTAAAAGTACCAATTACTCGAAAACTGCCGCATGAAAATTATAAAATAAAGATTTGAGAGACTTGATGCTCTTATTGTTGTGAGACTTTTTTTTAACACCTACTTGAACTCAATTTCTTGATGTGTCTTATCTCAGTTCTTAAAATAAAAAAGGTCAAGAAAAGCTGCAAGAATATAACATATTACTCTTATTTTTGTGTAGATTTGTGGCAAAGAGTGATTAGAAGATCAAGAAGGAACATGAGGATCTTTTCTGTTAAGAATAACGGAGTCGTATTGATGTGTCACCACAGTCAGCAAAATTGAGCCACGTCATCATTCTACATCAGTAATTTCACATGCCATTTGAAATTAGGATAAATTGGAAACAAGTCAAAAAATTGACTATCTAAATTGATAATTTTTAAAGGATAGGATACTTAAGAAAATTGGCTTATAGTTCTGGATCAAAGGGACCATTTCATTCTCCACATCAAAATGGCGTCGTATTGATGTGTCACTACAGTCAGCAAAATTAAGCCACATCATCATTCCACATGCCATTTGAAATTAGGATAAATTGGAAACAAGTTGAAAAGTTAACTATATAAATTGATAATTTTTAAAGGACATGATAATTAAGAAAATTGGCCTATAGTTTTGGATAAAATGGACCATTATCCCTTTTTTTTTTTTTTTTAAACTTTGTACCTTATACAGAACCTTTTAATGGAGATTAAGAGGGGAGTAGGGGATTGAACTCTTGACCTCAACTAATGTTTTGGCCCTATAACAAGACGGTATATCATTCATCTTAGACGGGTTAGGCATTTCCTTATCTATTGAAAGATAGTATTGTAGCAATCATTAGATGTCAGATACATGTTATATATATTTGTTATAATTTTTATTAATTAAATGTAAAATTTTTATAATATGTATTATATATTTTATAGTGTAATTTTATATGTATCCAAATTATTATGTCAAATTATTGAATTTATATTATGTATTCTAAATATTTTATCGTTAATCAATAAAAAAAATAAGATGTAGGCAGATGTTATAGAACTGTTCAGTGTGCATATATATATATTATCAATTTTATGTATAATTAGATATTATCTATTATTATTATTATTATTATTTTCTAGGAGTAAATATCTAGATTTTCCTACGTAATACTTAAATATTTATTATTCAGTTACAAATATAATTAATTATTTGAAATATTCGTCATTCACTTGTTTATGGCATGGATAAGTTTTATCCAAATAGTATTTGTTAAACTTTTTTGAATAAATCAATTTATTTTAATAAAATGAGAGAGGAAATTAACATTTACAATAAGTAGAAGTTAATGAAAATTTTCATTTTTAAGCTAAGCAAACTAGAAAATACATGTACAAATGTTGTATGCTACTTGCAAAGAACAAAAAAAAAATGTCAATCCAAGTACGGTAGCAAGCTGAAACAAAACAAAAAAGTACGTACAGAAAATTTAAAGAGCAGATAAACCTCAAACTAGACATATGAAACCCGATCCATTAGAGATCAACTAAGCTACTTCGATTAGACAACAACAGTAGGCATGCAACTGAGCTACAAAAGTTTTAGGTATAACAAACATCACATTCTTTAAAATCGGACTAACTTTATATTTTTCGGAAGAATATATACAATCAAGTATATAAGAAAAGTAAAGAAATAAATATAAAAAGTGAAGTAAAGAATTATACAAATTTTTTATAGTCCAAGAAATTAATAGGAACATAAAATCTTTTATCTAAATAATATTTTTAATCATTTCGATTGCTTAATGGGATAAAATCTTTTAGGTCCTGTTGACACTATATTCTTGCAAATTAGACCTTTGAGTCCATTTAGAGAACTTCGGTCCATTAGCCCATCAAAAAACCTCGGCCATTTGCAACAAAAATTGGCCAACAAATTCATCAACAAGTCCAGCCCAAGAATTTTGGTAATCGTTGGCACGATCCATGAATGAGCTGTGATGCAAAAAAAATATAAGTGATACCATGCACGTTGAAAAGAGAAGAAAATGGAAGGAAGTTGCAGGTAGTTGCCTACAAAGACGATGCACTAGGAGCAATATAGGAAATGAACATTGAAATGGAAGATATGACTGAAGAAGTTGGAAGTTTAACATGAAAGTGCTATTAAAATGAAGCTCAAATGCGGTAATGGTAGTAGTAGGAAAGTGAACCGGTAAAAGAGGAAGACAACCAAACGTGGTGACAAAGTGCAAGCAATAATTATTCTCTTCAATGCCATAAATACCATAATTGAAGGTGTAGCTCAGAGAGAACAATTCCATTAATAAATCAACTCCCATAGGAGAATGATTACGTCAATAAATCAATTCTCATAGGAGAACAGTTCCACAACTTCAATTTTTTTTCTTTTTTGACTTCAACTGTTATATTCAATATTAATCAATGCTCTTATTTTCAATTAATGTCTCTCATTACTTAAGTTATTTTATTTTATTTCACATCTATAGAATCTAGATGAATTGTGGTAAAAGAGTCTAAGGACTTATAGTTTGACTAGAAGTCGGGTGCATTGAATTTCATTTATTAAGGAATTACCTCTAACAAGCTCGAGCAACCAAGCATATATTTGGTAAAAACTCTACAAGTATATAAAATTGACAAGTAGTAATAAAAATATCATTCCCACAGAGATTTCAATCTATCCACCTACCAATCTATCTCTAATTGTTTAAAGCTCACAAATATGATGATCAATTAACTACAACTAATTAAACTTTAATAAAAATATAAACCCTAATTTTGAAATCAATTAACCAAATCTAAAACAACCATTAGAAAATTAATTCACCTTACACTCATTAGCCAATTCCCTTCCCTTAATCCAATTATTCATGCAGATCCCAAGCTATCTAATATTGTAATTACTTTTCTCAAGGCTAATTAATCTACTTTGTTATTTTTAATCAAGATCATGTAACCCAATTCTCATTGCAATTACAAACCCTAATTAATTAACTTACAAAGTTTGATCTCAACTCTTAAGGAATTAAATCAATTCAATTTATCTCTAATACTGAATCAACTCAATTTATGTTTATAGTTCCATCAAAACTATCATCTCTCAATGCATAATCTCAATTGACATCATGTTAAGATTGGCCAAATACAAACAAGCTTTAACCTTAATAAACACAATCTTGCATGAATAAAGAATTTATTGGAAAGGAAAATTAAGTAATTCATGTTTGGATCCTTAATCCCCTAATGAATTAAACTCTGAAAATAAGTAAAAAAATTCCATCACCAATTACAAGAATTAAGATGAAGAAAAGAAATTCAATCTCTTGATATCTCGAATCTTCGATTTCCAATCTCGATCCTCGATAATGCCCTAATAGGTTCTCCTCTGTCAAAAGTCCCTTTAATATGAGATCTCTTATTCCTTTTATAGTCTTCCTCCAATTCCCCTCAGATAAACATCTAAAGAAGTCAATTTAATCCTAACTCTTCCGTATACACAGCCATGTTCAATTTCAACAAGCTCATGTCTCTCTTATATGCAATATCTGGACGCTTACACGGCCATGTCTCAAACCGTGTCTCAAATAAACAAATTTGGTAGCGAAGTATACGGCCTGACACACGGGTGTATTCCGACCCGTGTTCAGGATATTAAAATCGTTCAGAAAACTACACGGCCCAACACATGGCTGTGTCCTTGCCTGTGTCGATAATATCTTCAAAAATCAACTTCTAATGCTCCAAATCTTTGACTAATCCACATCAAACCTTGATTAATGACCTACAAAAGCAAAATAAGCATAAATAACCTATCTAAATATAAATTAATATGCTTAAACCCAAAATTAACATAAATTATCTACCTAAAATATAACAAAATATACACTAATCAAATTCTCCCACACTTAAGCATTTGCTTGTCCTCAAGTAAAATTACTCACTCAATATCTTATCACTAAATTAAACAAAACTCAATAACCACTTTCACTTGCACATTTAACACATTCTCCGTTTAATATAAACCTTATAACTCAAAAGCCTAAATGATAACTTAAAAATCAAAGGATATAACAAATTACCAAGTGAAGAGCCATCCCCTTAATCACAACCAAAATTTTCACAAATTAACATCTAAATAACATCAACTATTAATCTCATCATATTTTTTTTTTCATTTTATTTTTTCATGAGTGCATTTTACACTCCATCTTATACAAATTTTTTCTTTTTTTCTCTTCTGCATTAATTGAGTGAGTGCATTTTATGCTCCATCTCACAAAATTGCAAACAAAAAATTTTTCTCTTCTTTTTTTTTTAGTTTTTTTTTAATTGAATTAAGCAAGTGCGTGTAATACTCCATCTTGCCCAAATTACACGAGACATGGTCTACAATACTAAACATTAATTTATGAGTCTCGATCATAACCAAGAGGAATTAGTATTAAGTTTATTAAAAATCAAAAATCCCTTAACCCTCAAATTATCACTTAAGTTTAAAAATCACAAGCCAAATATTAATTGGAGAATATATCAATTATGCAAGGAAACCAAATTATTTAAATGAAGTTTGTCAAAGTGATAAGCACAATCAAATACTTAAACATGAAAAACTAAACACAAAATAAAAATTTTCAAAATACCCCCCCCCCCACATTTAACCGACACATGGTCCCCAATGTGCAAAAATAAATAAATAGAGGATAAAAAGAACTAGTACTCTCCTGAATTGAAACGTATGATTGATCCAGCGAAGTGAAGGAATGGATAATCAAACTAAAAAAAACTGAAAAAAAACAAACAAAATAAAAAGAACACAAAATAATACATAACCAATATCCATAAGTACATCATCCAAATAAATATAAAAATAATATCCAAAATATAAAATAAAAACAGCAAATAATAAATTAGTCATCAAGGTCATTGTTTGTGTCACCATCATCATCATCATCATTCTTATCATCCTCAATCAACTCTGGATCAACTGGAGTTAGATCATCACCAGGAAATAGAGCATAAGGATCAACAACAACAGCAAATAAAACACCAGGAGCATGGGTGAAACAAGAAGGTGGTGGAGGCATAGTAGGTGGAACCAAGCCTCCTTGCAACATCAAAAGTGATAAACCCTCAAACATGACATCCTGCTGGGCTCGCAAATAACACAACATCTCCTTATGATGAGCCTGCACTTAAAATAACTAGGTCCATCGATCCTCAAACATAGGTGGAACCTCCAGAACTGGATCATCAGGATCAATATGGCCTACAGCCACATCCGGTGCCGCATCAGCAGGTGGAGCACTATCTAGCAATACATATGTATCACCCCTCTTCTCCACAAGGCACATATAATGGAAGGTGTCCATATCAAGAGAAATCATATGACCACTCCAAGTCAAATCTATCAAATCTGTAAATATATCTAGGTTCTTTACTAACCTAGTAACATAACTACCCCCACACAATGCACCCCTCGACTTATTTGATATAGTGTCAAAATAAGTCGTAAATCTATAACCAAGATTAGATGTAGTCAAAGACATCAAGCATGACAAATAGAAAATATCTCGTACCGTAATAACTCCCGTGCTCTCACGATGACAACAAATCGTGTGAGCGATAATCTTATGTAAAACAAGTAACACGAGAGAAGCAAAATAGATGCTCTTAGACCTAGTCGGCTCATAATGCTCCCTAAACTTAGGACGTGCATATAATCTCCAAAATGCTCTCGCACGTGAACCAGAACCATACGACAAGGAGTTTTAGTACAACTCCATCTCAGTAAATGGCTCTCGATACAAGCCTAAGGCAACTCCAAACTCAGAAATAGATTGAATTACCCTCAATTTAGCATAGTCTATACCCTTTTTGTCCAGAAAGAATGACACAAGAAATTCAACAAGTAATTCAGTATAATAAGGGTCCCTAATCTCAATCATGCTCTTCCAACTCTTATAGTTCAATCTCCTATGAATTTCAGGCCACAATCCTATCTTTTCTAAATCAATGTGATTAGGGTACCTATTTTGTTTAATAGGAAGGGTTTTGAGCGAATTTGCTTTGACTTGTGTGCGTTTATTGGTGAATTGAAGAAGAGGATAGAGAATAGGAGCGCTAGTCGGTGATACAACTACCTGAGGTGGTAGGTCAGCTAGTGGAACATGCAAAAGGCACGAAGAAGAGCGTAGGTTCCTTTGAGCGTGAGTTTTTATGTGTTTGGCCAGTAGTGCAGACATCTTAAAAGAGATTTTGGTCAAAACACGTAGGAAATCACAAGAAGACGATGAGATTTGGCCAGAATAGTGGTCAGAAATGGATTGTCGGTAGTGGTTTGAGAGGAAGAAGAAAAAAAAATGAATGGGCGTAAAGAAATAAGTTTGAAATCCCTAACTATTAATATATAAAATCCAGCGATACAAGGGCATGTTGCATTAAAATTGAGGTTATTTGTAAGAATACACGACTCGAAATACGGACATGTTTATGCCCATGTATCTTTCTATCAAAAATACTCGGTGCAAACACAGGGAACAATACGGGCATGTCTCTGGTTGTGTTTCCTTCTATCCATTTTTTTACATTTAAACACGGTTTATCATATGGGCGTATCGTAGCCCGTATGTCTGTCTATCCAAAAGCATATATATAAACACTGGGAACTCAAAGGAGTGTATGTTACCGTATACCTTTATGGTGTAGAAAATATACATGGATATGGGTGAGAACACGGGCGTATCTCTGCCCGTGTCTCCATTTCTAACGCCTTTTCTTGAATTTTTCACCTCTCTTTAATCTCATTCATTAGTGAACCTAAAACAAAAATAAAAAACACCAAAATAAAAGCAACTATCCTATAAAAACTAATTAACCAAATGAAAAACTAAATAAAAATTGGATTGCCTATCAATAAGTGCTAATTTAAGGTACTTAGCTTTACCCTTAACACATCAAAGTTACTTGGGATGAGAATTAGCATCAAAGGAAATAATTTCTTTATCCCTTATTTTTAAACCTCCATAATAAGATTTACATCATTACCCATTCACTTTAAAACGCTCGCCTCTATCATTTTCAAGCTCAACAGCTTTATGAGGGAATATTTAAACCACTTTGAATAGTCCACTCCATCTAGACTTAAATTTACCTGGAAATAAACGAATGCGTGAGTTAAACAACAACACTAAATCACCTAGCTAAAAGTCCTTGTTCATAATATGTGCATCATGCTGCTTCTTTGTTTTTTCCTTAAAGAGTTTGGCATTCTTAAAAGCTTGAAGGCGAATTTCATCTAATTCATTGAGTTGCAATAGCCTTCTCTCTCCCACTGACTTCAAATTGAAATTCAGTATCTTAATGGCCCAATATGCTTGATGTTCTAGCTCAACAGGTAGGTGACATATCTTTTCAAACACCAACCTAAATAGTGATATACCAATTAGTGTTTTGAATGCCGTACAATAAGCCCACAATGTGTCATCCAACTTTGTAGCCCAATCCTTCCTTGAACTACCAACTGTCTTCTCTAGAATCTTCTTAAGCTCATAGTTTGTTACCTCCACTTGTCCACTTATTTGAGGATGATAAGGTGTGGCAATTTTATAATGCACACCATATTTCCTCAATAAGGACTCAAACTGATGGTTGTAAAAATGCGACCCCCTATCACTAATAATGGCACGTGGTACACCAAATCTTGTGAATATCTTTTTTAGGAACTTAAGCACTACCTTTGAATCATTTGTGGGTGTTGCCAAAGCCTCTGCCTATTTAAACACATAATCCACACCCACAAGGATATATTGGTTCCCATAAGAAGATGGAAAGGGTTCCATAAAGTCTATCCCCCATACGTCAAAGATTTTAACCTCTAGAATCAAAGTGAGAGGTAATTTTATCGTTTGGAGATGTTTCCAACACGTTGACAACAATTACAATGTAGAACAAACCCCCTTGCATCCTTAAATAGTATTGGCCAAATAAAACCACTCTCCAATACCTTAGTGCCTGTTTTGGATGCTCCATAATGCCCTCCATAACTCTAGTCATGACAATGTGTTAGAACATCGAATACCTCTGAATTTAGAATGCACCTCCTAATCATGCCATCTCCACAGATTTTGTAGAGATAAGGATCTTTCCATAGGTATTGCCTCACCTCATATAAGAACCTCTTCCTTTGTTGGTATGATAATCCCTCCGGTAGCACCCCTCTAACTAAATAATTAGCAAGGTCAGTATACCAATGGGTTGCTATTTGGTGTAGCGCCAGAAGGAACTTATCCAGGAAACTATCTTCAATAGGCTTTGGTTCACTCTCCTTTTCCTTTTGTAGATGTGATAAATAGTCTGCCACAAAATTTTCTAAGCCTTTCTTATCCTTGATCTCAAAGTTAAATTCCTGCAACAGTAAAACCTATCTCATTAGTCTCGGTTTAGCATCCTTTTTAGCAAGTAGATGTCGAATGGCGGAATGGTATGTGTAGATGATAATTTTTGAACCCAAAAGGTAGGAATAAAATTTATCTACAGTAAAAATCACCACCAACATCTCCTTTTCTGTGGTAGTATAGTTGAGTTGAGCCTCAGTCAATATACGACTGGCATAATAGATCACATGTAGACGGTTGTCCTTCCTTTACCCTAAGACAGCTCCTATAGCGTAGTCACTTATATCACACATTATTTTAAAAGGTAAGGACCAATCCGGAGGTATAATAATAGGTGCCAATACCAATGTCTCCTTTAATATATCAAAAGCATTCAAACGTGAATCATCGAAGACAAATGGCACATCCTTAATCAATAAGTTAGTCAAAGGTTTGGTAATTAATGAAAAATCTTTAATGAAACATCGGTAAAAATCGGCATGCCCTAAAAAACCTCTAACTCCCTTAAATGATGTAGGTGGTGGCAACTTTTTAATGATCTCTGTCTTGGCTCGATCCACTTCGATTCCCTTGCTAGAAATTCTGTGACCTAAGACTATCCCTTCCTTTACCATAAAATGGTATTTTTCCCAATTGAGAGCAATGTGAGTCTCTTCACATCGCTTTAAAACCCTGTCAAAGTTAACTAAACACAAATCGAAAGAACCACCAAAAATAGAAAAATCATCCATAAACACCTCTATAATGTTTTCGATTAAGTCAGAAAATATTACCATCATGCAACGTTGAAATGTAGCAGGTGCATTACACAACCTAAAAGGCATGTGTCTATATGCAAATTTTCCATAAGGACATATAAATATGATTTTTTCTTGGTCCTCAGGATAGATGAAAATCTTATTATAGCCCGAGTACCCATCAAGAAAATAATAATAGGCATGACCTACTATTCTCTCTAGCATTTGATCAATAAAGAGAAGGGGAAAATGGTCCTTCCTAGTGGCATTATTTAACTTTTTATAATCGATACACATTCTCCAACCCTCTACCACTCTCTTAAAAATTAACTCTCCTTCATCATTATCTACCACAGTCATTCCACTCTTCTTTGGCACATATTGCACCGAGCTAACCCACTCACTGTCAGAAATAGGATATATTATTCCTACATCTAGTAGTTTCACTTTCTCCTTCTTCATTACCTCTTTCATATTTGGGTTAGCCTCATTTGTCTCTCAGTTATGGGTTTATGCTCATCCTCTATATGTATCATATACATAACAATAGAGGGACTAATTCCCTTTATGTCTGAAATCTACCACCCTAATGCTTTAGCTCGTTTCTTCACCACCTCACACACCCTCATCTCTTGATCAACATTCAGTTTATTAGATATTATGATGGATAATGTGTTATTTTCACCTAAGAATGCATATCTTAAATGATTAGGTAATGGTTTGTGTAACACCCACCCTAAAATATACATAATGATGATGTATGTAATTTTATGTTATGCATAGTGCATAAAGGGACCCTACTAAAGTTGAATTTGTGCATGAATTATAGAAAAGGACTAGATTGTAAGGATGGTAGGGGCTTGCTTGAAGCAATTATAAGTTCAAAGACTAGTTGGGTAGAAAAGCATTTCATTAAGGAGTTTTATGGATATTTTGGTGATTTGTGTGAATATTTAATTAGTAGATATTATTGTTATTATTATTATTATTATTATTATTATTATTGTTTTTAAGTAATAAATATATTTTTAAAATGTAATTATTATAAGAGGACTTTTGGGGCAAAATAGAGGAGTTTGATTGGTTAATATTATATAAGTATATTTTATTTATTTGTGTGAGTGTGTGGTGTAAGTGGTGTAGAGAGTTTTGGAGAAGAAGAAGATGAGATGTTTTTGAAGAAGTTTTGGAGAGCTTTCAATCTTATTTAAGCTAGCAATTCATTATCTTAGGAAGCATTAAAGGGTCTTTTATTCATTGAAGCATCATTTGATAAGTTTTATTTGTGTTGTTGATTGATTTTGGTAGAGTCTTGCATGTTGTCAAATTCGGATCCTGTTACTTTATTTTCAATCATTTTGTTCTTACCATATCTTGAGTTTTACAACTCTGATTTAAGTATTGTTTAATGTTCTGAAAACTTCAGAAAGTTTTCTACATTTTTTATGTTTTGAGCTTGGCTTAATTTTGCTGTTAAACTTGTCATTTTTAGTCGGCTATTTTAGAGCTTATAGTGATGCTCTGTTTTATTCTGTTTTGGCCAAATGGATTCTAAAATCCATAATTAATACCACACACAACTAAATTAAGTGATTCCAATTGGAATTTACTATAAACATATAACCCTAGATTTGGTAGCAATTTAGGGGAAGTGATTCCAAGTGTTTGTATCTTTAGGTTATTTTGAATTAGAGCATTAAATTGCACTTTGTGTGTTAGAATGAATTATAATATTTGTTTGTTTGGATTGATCAATAATTGAGTGTAGGAAGTGGAAGAGGAAAAAACCCTACTCAATAGGGGGGAAAACTTTACTTGTAAAGGAGTAGAAGCTTTAAGGTAAGTAATTATTAATACAATGCTTACATATTTTAATTCTTATATAATTGTAATTATTTTGATTGTGTTGACTTGTGTATGCTATTAAAGTGATAAGATTGATAAATATGTGAATATTGTCACTTTAGGTGCAAGCCAATTAGAGTGGTATTGATTATGAAATGAGTAATACACATGCATATTAATGATGAATATAGGTGTATAAGGGTTGTGAGAATATTGCATGGTTGATTAAGATTATATTATAGTGAATTATAAATGTTGGCACCGATGTTGTGTAAACCATTTGATGTGGTATGAATGAATATGTATTGTTATAAAAATGGTAATTTTGATTCACTATGATGAATTGTGAAAAGTATATATATATCTGTGTATGTGTGTGTGTGTGTGTGTGTGTGCATTTTGATTGATGTGAATGGTGAGGAATGTATGTGATTGTGGAGACTAAGCTGGGCAAAGAACCTCCACTAATTATGATAACTGAGACTGAGCTGGGTAAAGAGTCTTAGTAATGGCCATTTGATTGAGAATGAATTATGAGGAATATAGCCAATGAGGCTAAGTGTGAGAAAATTATGTGAGGAAAGGCATATTCGGATATGTAACTTACATAATATGAATTATCGTATTATATGTGCATATATGTTGAATGTGGATGAATTTATTATTATGGCTATGAAGCACCAATAATGTTGTTTGAATGTGTAGAAACCTTTTTGTGAAGTTTTGGGATGTTTGGTATGGATTAGGGTGTTTAGAATGTAATGTTGTAGCTTGAATTGAATTACATTCATATACTTTGACATCACTAGTCACTTCAAGGGAATTTTAGTCAATCCATATAAATAAATTAAGCCTAGGTTCTTCATAAAAGTTATAGCCCTCTGAATTAACTTTTCATAACCTTTTGAATCACTTGATTTTGAATTCTGTAGAGGGAGTTATGGCTGAAAAAGTGCGACATAGTCTGTAGGCCATATGCCAAGTGTAGACTCTTAGGCACGGTCATGCTCCATTTTGGCACGGCTATGCAGTTCTAGAAAAAAATGGCACGAATTAGGTGCGGCCGTGCCAAATTCTTGCACGGCCATGCATACCTCTTGCGTGGCCATGCCAAAAAGTGGCACGACCGTGCAATAATCGTGCGCAGCGCTTGTAGAATTATAGTATTTTAACCATAACTTGAGATATACTCCAAATGAGGCATGGTTTAATGCTACGGAAACTTTAAAAAGTCTTCTA
>CATIWO010029739.1:0-10238 GCA_949673435.1 Macaranga tanarius | reverse complement strand
ACACTGGAGAGAATTCCAGAGATACTTGTTCGAAAAGAATGGAAAGATTCCTAAAGAAATCTGGCCCAAAGCTGATGAAGATGCCCCATGGGAGAATTATCCATCTGCATATGGACAAAGACTTCTAAAGGATAAAGAATTGTGGAAACAAGCTCGAAATCCAGAAGCAAGTTCAGTTCAATCCAGCCCATTTAAATATGAATATCTTAATCCATCTATGGATATTGATTCACGTGGATGACCCCTTGCTGGATATTCACAAGGATATGACTCAGATAGCAATGCCTACAGCGGTGATGAAGGTAACCTGTCACCAAGTCATGAACCCATCATAAAAGATTAAAGACAGCTATTAGCTACTTTATGATGATAATTGTCATGGACTATCACATGGATATCCATATTATCGAAGAGCGTGCCAGCTTGTCTTAGAAGTCAGAATAGCTTATCTTGTAAGCTATTATAAGATTATCTTTATCTTGTCTAGACAGCTTATTTTGGAAGTTAGTAGAACTTATCCTGTAAGCTTTATAGATTAGCCTCACCTTGTAAGCTACTTTAGCTTAGTTTGTAAGCTACTTTAGGTTAGTTTGTAAGCTATCCTTATCTTGTAAGTTACTTTAGCTTATCCTGTAAGCTAGTGTGTCATAGAAGCTTTGGCAGCTTCTTATGTAAGATAAGTGCTTCTCATCACTATAAAAGGAGGTGACTACTTTGTTAAAAGAGGCAGAGAACCCTTTACATACACTGCCTTAGAAATAAACTATGAGTTTCTAAATACTTTGTCTTCTCCTTCTAAAGGTTAATCTCTTTAGCATAATAATCTTATCTCCATACAATTATTAGAGAGTATGCTCTGTACTTGCCTCTTATGAGGATCCTGTACATCAGAAATTTAATAACAAAAAATGATCCAGTCTACCAACTTCATTAAAGATATAAGTTTAGTTTAGGTAGACTTTATGATTATTGAATAAGGCATAAAAGGGACAGGCCTGTTGGCTGGAAAATTAAGGAGTATGAGTACGGCTTTGTGGCCAGACCATACCTTGCCTTATTCAGTGATTGTACGGTTTATCTCTGCTAAACTTATAGTTTTGGTGGAGCTCTGGAAAATTGGTATCAGAGCCTTATTTTTGTATAAGGAGAGAAGTTTATTATGCTGCTGAGGGATTGCCTGAGGAAGGAGGCTTACACCAAACCCATGTCAGACTTATTTTTTTATTTATATATTTATTTATTTATTCTCTATTTGATAATTATTTATTTATAGTTTCTTTATTTTGTGTAATATTTTATTGTATTTTCTTGGTGATTTAAATGTTAGTTAAATAATTATTTGTTAATTTAATTGGATTATTTGATATTTTTAATTAATTTTTAGATTTAATTTTTTTCTTGTAATTAATTAAGTTAGAATCTGATGATTGATTATTTTTTTTTTTGTAATAACTTTTTAATATCTTTTTATAGGTTGTTTATTATTTGGGAAATTTAACCCATAATCTGTCTTGCAGGTTTAAATGTTAAATAGCCCACGGGTTACTAGATTTAATATTAGTTTTAGTTTATTTAAGTTGTGGTTTTTATTTTCTTATACATGTAAAAAGGGTTGTAGTTCATTTCTCCTCCCTCTTTTCTTTGCGTGTGCTTTTAATTATGATTGTCTGGATTATTATTTTTATTTTTGTTATTTTATTGTGAATTGTGAACTGGTGTGTGAATGTACGGACTAAGAACCAAATTGTATAAAAATGGACTTAATAAAACAAACTTGGATTTAAATGTAAAATTTGAAATTGTATGGATTAAATGGTCATTCGCATGTAATTAAAGGAATAGTTAAATAATTAAAAATAATAAAATATAAAATACAAACAGAGACCGATCGCAAGATCGAGTGGGCCACTAAAAGTCCATACCCAATTTCTGAGGACGGCTGCTGAGCTCCCTCTGTGGGGTCCAGTTGCTGTAAAAGTATTTTCGGATTTCTCTCAGGTGGCGACTCCATTCTCCAACCAAAGCCCGTCAAAAGGCCCAAGTTGGACTCCTAATGGGCTCTGAGCCCGCATAGTGCCGTGGTCGTCAAACACTTAGGCGCGCGCTGAACCCCGCCGCCTATAGTGGCGACTCCACTAGGGATAGAGAAACTACTTCCAGTATTTTATTATTTATTATTTTTAATTTTCTAAATATTCCTTCTGCATTTGCATTCACTACACCATTTTCACATACTGTGCACACAGTCCCGAATAACCTGATAATGGTTATAGCTTTGCTGCCTGTGTTTCACTCAAATCTGGTGGTGGAGTATATAGCTATTATCACTCACAGTGCAGTACAATTGAGTACGTCATTTGGACCCTTGAATGGGGGACGGAAAGAGAGTATATAAAAGACTGTAGAAGCCTTTGACCTTACCCAAAGACTCAGCTCATGTAGTGCCCTAGCAACTACCCTTAAGTTTTTCCTTTAATGCATGTGTTCTGTTGTCATATAGTAGTCTCATTCATAAAGCCCAAGCCCAATAGTGATGAACCATTTTAGATTGGACTTTTGTCCTTCTACCATAACCCGTTATGTTGGACTTTGATTTTATGGAAGAGATGCTAATTGTTTGTTCCATCTCGAGAGTCCATACATGTAAGGTTGGAAAGAGGCCCTTGTTGATAATTAAAACCCAGACCAAAAATTCTAGGACAAGGAACTCACCATTGAATACGTGTAAGGTTGGAAGGTTGCGTTATTAAGACCTATGTGTGTTTGTTTTGTAAACTCTTTGCATAAAAAAATAAAAAATAAAAAAAATTATCTACATTTTATGTATGTGTGTCAGTCATTTTTATATTTTAAATTCATCTTGTGCAGTCGAAAGCCTCTTCTGTTTGGGAGTAAGTCGAAGGTAATTCGGTCCATTAATATTAAGAATCTACCTAGTCAGTTAAGATCACGTCATAAGAAAAACAGAATATCAGGACCCTCCAATTATGATTTAGAATCCCTCAGGCAAGAAATTCTGAAGGAACATAGGGATGATGTGCAATAGATATACACAGAGGTGATTACCAAGATATTTGGAAAGAGGCTTATGGATGAAGCAAGCTCTAAAACCAGAACCATAGTTGGTGGACCACCCAAAGAAAAACTGAAAGTAGCAGAGTATCCAGCTGAACCTAAATGGGAGAAAGATATGAAAAAGCAGATGAATCAGCTGCAAGCTGCAATGAAGAAGCTTGGGCTCAACCATGATTTCACCAACCTAGATCTGGAAGAAGATGAACCACTATATAAGACCCTCCAAGTACTACATACAAGTGTCCATACAACAATACATCCACATGGAATAAGAAAGTTTTTCAATAAAAGATATGCATATGTATATAAAACTCTTAATTACATATATATATCGTACATTTAATAAGTACATAACTTTATATCAAAATAGATTCATGATTTAATACAAAATGTCCTAATGCCAATATGATCAATGTTCATATGGATGGAGATATTGACACCAAGCCTACCTTTTTGACCCACCTGAGCTTACGACTAATCTCACTTCAAGCTTTCTATCAACAAGCCTCAAGCTAGGCTATCTATCAAAGCCTGAAAACCACAATTGCAAAGGAATGAGCTTGCGACTCAATAAGCAATTATCAAGATAAGTTTACGTATAGTTCTCCTCAAGAACTAATTAAGGAAAATATACATATAATTGCTTTATATCAAACTTTAAGAAAACAATAGCATTAACATTAAGCTAATCCCATGTTTAAAATTCATGGGTGCATTGGAACGAAGTTCAGTGCTCATAATTCCAGAAGAAACAATTTAGTGAAAAATAGGGGCATGCCGAGTCAGGACAGCAGCCCTCTGTGCTGACTCGGCCCTACATACCAAGTCGTGCCTTCCTCAGTTCTGACTCGGCCTTATATGCCGAGTCGTAATAGTTGGCTCAGGTGCCGACTCGAGCTCCCGTGCCGAGTAGTGCCCAAGTCACTAGTACTGGTGCCGAGTCGTGCTGGTGTGCCGACTCAGCACAGAGATAGAGTGTGCCGAGTTACACTCGACTCGGCACAGTGTGCCGAGTCATCACGCCTTTTAGGCATTTCTTCCTTGCAAACTTACACATTTCGATCCTCATATGCAGGAATTTCACACGATTATAATTCAAAAACCACATGGCCGTGTTCATACCTGTGCAACATTCAAATACCACAAAAATATATACAAAAACCAAGCCTCAATTGTTGATGTTTCAAAACATCAAGTTACATCCTTCCAAGTAAACCACAACAACATCCTCACATTTAATTCACAACATAATCTTCACATTCCATTCACAACATAATCCTCATATTCAATTCATATTAAACATGTATGTAAATATGATGCATCAATGCGTGTTATGCAAGTTAGTATTCGGATAAACCTTTCCTCACACTTAGCCTCATTGGCTATTTTCCTCACATTTTCAATATCAAATAAATAGCCATTTAGTGAGACTATCTGTGTGGCTCAGTCTCACTTAGGTAGCTATTTGCCCAGCTCAGCTTGCTCATCTCACACAATATTTTAATATCACTCAAATGGCCATTAGTGAGACTATATGTCCGGCTCAGTCTCACTTGGGTAGCTATACGCCCATCTCATAATCGCACAATTTTCCTCACTTTCCTCACATCATACCATATGCATATATTTCAATCATTCTCACAACATGTCACAATGCATATGTACAATTATATCATCACAATTCGACACCCTTTTCATTTCTCATAATTTCCTTTTCTTATAGTGAATCACAATTCACCTTTATCATAAGCAATGCATATCAATTCATACCACATCAAATGGCTTGCACTTATAGGTGCCAATATTCACAATCCATCTCTACACATGTTCAATCGACCATTTAATGGTCTCACAATAATATATATATATATATATATATATACATATATTCAGTATGCTTTCTCATAATAATCATATTCATATATATACTCATCAATCCTTTCTCACAATAACATATTCATATACATATACTCATCATTCTTTTTCACAACAACATATTCGTATACATATACTCATCATTCTTTCTCACAATAACATATTCGTATACATATACTCATCATTCTTTCTCACAACAACATATTCGTATATATGTACTCATCATTCTTGCCACTTAAATGGCATACACAATTAATATAGTTAAATAGCTATAGTTATTTGAAAATCACTATATGGAAGCATTATAATAATAATTACTTACCTCAAGCCTTCAACTCCTTCTTAAATAAAAGCTCCCCCTATTGAATAAGGTTTCCTCTAGCTCTATCAACTCCTACACACAATCATGTGCCAATTTCAATAACCGAGCATAGCAATTCACCCTAAAATCACAAAAGGGAAACTAGATGCTCAAAGTTTAATGTATCCAAATAATTCACACACAAGTCTAAAAATTATGAAAATATTACTGAAGCTAGACTATGAGTTTACTTCAAATCCTAATAGAATTTCTTGATTTGGACGTGTGTGGAATTAATTATGAATTTTTGATATAACTCAGATAAAACAAGTAAAACAGAGTTGACAGCATAAGCATGAAAATATAGAGCCCTGCTAATCAGTCTTAATAGTAGAATCAGCTAAACCTCAAAATACAAAAGTTGTAGAGGGCACTCTGACATTTCTAGAGCAATAAACCTTGCTCAAATCAGAGGTCTACAACTCAAGTTATGATTAAAAAAACAAGACTGAAAAACAGAGGCAGCATACCCGAATTTCAACATAAAAAACCTAACTTCAAATAATCACAAATAAATATATGGTTTATCTAATTGATGCTCAAACAACTTATAATTCTTCTAGAGCTCCCCAAAATCCTTGCTAGATGAGTAGAGAATTCTCTAAATCTCCTAAAGCTATCAAAACCCTCTCTTCTTCTCTTCCTTTTCAAAATTCTCTACACACCCACACTCACAAAATAATTAAATATACACAAAAACACTTCCACTAATCAACAACTACCAAATGGCTCCCCTAAATTCCTCTTATAATAATTACACAACCCACCAAATAAATGTATAATTATCCCTAAATAATAATTATATAATAATACTAATTAATATAACAAAATATCATCAAAATAGCTACTTAGCCCCTTAATAAAATGGGCATATTACACAATAGTCCATAACTTTTAATTGTGATAATCTAACCCCCAAACTTATCTTATAATTAAGCCCCTCTCTATCGACATATACATGCCCCACTTAAATGCAATCCATAATTCTATTCCATATGTCATGAAAATATTAAACATGAATAGTGCATCTAAGATGCGGGTGTTACACACTGCCCTCGAAATACATATTTCCTGACATCAAGAAGTATGATGGGACAGATGACCCTCACCTACACCTCCGATAATATATCACCTTCATGAAGCCCACCGGACTGACTAAGGCATAAATTATTAAGCAGTTTTCAATGTCATTGACAGGAGCTGCCGTTAAGTGGTACTACACCTTAGATGTACATGTTCAACAGAGCTGGAAGGAGCTTTGTTCAGTTTTTATCAAGTAATACGGGCTGAATTCTCAGTTTGAAGTCTCCTTCCAAGAATTTCAGAATACAAGGTAGGAGCCTGATGAATCCTTCATCGACTTTCTGACTAGATGGAGAGGAAAACTAGCCCAAATGAAATGTAAACCTGCAGAATCAGATTAATTGCTCATAGCTGTAGAAGCATGTATTTCACCCATCGCTGATAAGTTAACGAACTTGGGCATAAGAAACTTCGAGGAGCTGTACCACTTTGGAGTAGCGATTGAAGCTGACTTGAAACTAGACATTCAAGAATAATTATAGTTGTCTTCTCTGGCTTCAATAATTCAGAACAATGTTTTGCTGCAACTTTTTCATTTTTTGTGTTAATAAATGTTAGACTGCTCAAATTACATGATTGTGAATTTATTATAATTGTGCGCCTTATGTTATGCTTAAATAAGAGAGATAAAAAAAGAAAATAATAATAATAATAAGAAAAAAAAACCAAGAAAAGAAAAACATGAAGAAAGAAAAGGAAAAGAAAAGAAAAAGAGATAGGAAAATATAGGAGAAAGAGGAGGAAGGAGGAGAAATACGGAAGGAAAAAATCTTGAATGCCACCTATCTTTGAGAAAGTCGATTCTTATGCAACCATTGAAAATTTTTATCTTTGCCTAAACCAAAATTCCCATCTTTACCAACCTTTTGAAATTCTTGTGAGCTGAAAAATAATTGACTAAAAAACCTGTAAGAGGCTGGTCAGTAACAAGTATTATGCAGTGTGTACAGTTATAATGAATGAGAAATCGTGTAAAATAGGCATAATTAACACGATATTAGTACACAAAGTGTCAGACATGAACTTTTATGAATCAGCAGCAAACTTATATGATCAGTAGCCAAAGTGGTGATGCAAACATTAGAAAGTCAGCAACGCAGACATCAAAAAGTCAGTTGCATGAGTATCAAGTCGGCAGTGAGTAACGAGCACACTACAGCAGTATGGATATTAGGTAGTTAAACCAACAGTGGTTAATCATCAGCTTGATTTTGCAACCACTTAGCTAGATTGAAAACTTTCAGAAAGAGAGCGATCTAAGCAAAAGAGAAAATAAAAAATAAGAAAAATGAAAAGACCCAGCTAAATTGAAAACTCTCAGAAAGGGAGCGATTTAGACAAAAGAGGAAATATAAAAAAATAATAAAAAAATAAAATTGGTTGCAATTTCAAGTTGGGGGGCAATCAAGTGGGCTTCAAAGAATAGTAGAATCTCACTAAGGGGCAGATGGAGTGTCTCTTTTACTTTGAGCATACTCATGACAGTTCTACAATAGTTATGCACTTTTAAGACCGCAATCAAGCTAAGAGGCATTTATTGTGTCATCATCCTGGTCTAACCATGAAGAGTCTTAGTTTTTATTTCCAATAATATCGGTTTCAACGGTAGTCTGTGATAAACTCAGTTCTCAGACTTGGATTCTATGATAGAAAAGGAAACCAATTTTCCAATATAAGCTCTAAAAGGAAGAGGCATTTGACTAGTCGCTTGTTTTGCAAAACTTACTTTTGAATCTCATGCATACATGCATCACACGAAGTTGTATTTGTTAAAACTATTTTCACAAGTTTTTGAGTATTACAATCATACATGCATCAGCTCAGTTATGTTTTACAAAGATTGACAACCACTTTATAAAGTTCTTTTGAAAAATATTTTTCGCTTAACGCCCGAAGTGGCTATACGGCTCATTTCACTTGTTTTACACTTGACGCCCGAAGTGGCTACGTGGCTTATTTTATTTGCCTTTCGTGTGACGTCCGAAGTGGCTATACAATTCTTTTCATCTATTTTTACCTAAAGCCCGAAGCGCCTATACGGCTCTTTTCCTTCGTATTTGTCTAACGCCCGAAGTGGCTATATGGCTCGTTTTACTTATTTTCTGCCTAGTGTCCGAAGTGGCTATATGGCTAGTTTCACTTATTTTTCGTCTGACTTTCAAAGTGGCTACACTGCTTATTTTCATCAGTTTTTGCCTGACGCCCGAAGTGGCTATATGACTCGTTTTACTTATTTTTTGCCTGACGCTCGAAGTGGCTATATGGCTCGTTTTACTTATTTTCTACTTGGTGCCCGAAGTGGCTATACAGCTCTTTTCATCTATTTTTGCGTAACGTCCAAAATGGCTATACGGCTCTTTTCTTTTATTTTCGCCTGATGCTTGAAGTGGCTATATGGCTAGTTTCACTTGTTTTCCACATGATGCCCAAAGTGGCTACACAACTTGTTTTCATCTATTTTTACTTGACGCCCGAAGTGGCTATACGACTCATTTCACTTGTTTTCACCTAACGCTCGAAGTGGCTATATGGCTCAACTCATTTGTTTTCATTCATTTTGATCTAACACCCGAAGTGGTTATAAAGTTTTTAATCTATTAATTAATTACTGTTTTCAAAAACTTCTTGATTTGTACATCAAGGTTGACAGTTTGAGGTTATCAATGCTGACGACACGAGACTTCCTTTCTGATTTGAATTTGAATAGATATAGATTTGACGAATTACTAATTTGGTCCTTAGGAGGAAAATTACTTTTTGATACCTAAAGTTTCAAATGTTAGCTAATATTTTGAAATTGAATTATGTTATTGAAGAATTTTCATATTACATTAAGTCGGGATGCAAAGCATCAAAATTCGAGCCTATCGGGTTGTACCCCAAGGATGACGGCACAGGAAAAATCAAAGTCTCTTAATTTTGAACATTAAGGATGACGGCGACTAAGTTAAACCTCTCGGGTTATACCCCGAGGATGACGGTGCGACAATGGTAGCCTATTAATTTTGAACATCAAGGATGACGTCAGTAAAGTTAAACCTCTCGGGTTGTACCCTGAGGATGACGGTATGAAAATCGAAGCTTCTTGATTTGGAATATCAAAGCAGATGGTAATAAACAATGAAACCTCTTGAGTTTTACCCTGAGACTGACGGTACAGAAATTGAATGGTAGGATCGAAGAATATCCTTTTAGCATTTGTTACATGCATACTGATTTTCGAAAAAACTGAATTTAAAACTGTGTTTAAATGGTTTTTTAAAAATCAAAAGGGCAAACTGTGGGCACATAGTTTAGCCGGCCTACCAAGAAAAGCCCAATGATGAAAAATGACAGACAAGCCCAATTTGCCAAGGAACTCGATTTAGGCCCACTTGTGAGGAACCCAAAATCATAACCTAAACCCACCAGAAATGACATGCCTTATCCTCAATTTAACCACTAATACTCAATTATATATAGTAACCGAAGTCATTTAATTCTTAATATACTTAATGAGCTTTTAAGGTTATAATACAAACACTTAATGAGATAAATGAAGCCTGTATAAATTCAAACCATTCATTCTTGCATCGATATTCTTACTTAGGAACTCATCACAATACAGATAATGATATCATCGCTTGGATAATGTTGTTATTAAAATTTCTATGCCAATTCCTCAACATATTAATCACATACATCCATTCACAATTAAACTCGAGATGGCAACCAATCATATCATAATATACCAAGATCAGAGATATATATATATATATCAAAAGCACCGTAGTGCTAACCATCCATCCATACAATAAATATACAATCATCAATATAAATACAATCAGAGTACTAGATGCTAATA
>CATIWO010029716.1:0-10469 GCA_949673435.1 Macaranga tanarius | reverse complement strand
TTACTCACACTCTTTTGTTTTAAAAATTTTCAGTGTAGGTGCTTGATATCTGCTGGGATAGCAGCGGAGAAAAGACAGTGCAGTGGTCAATGACGTAAAAGAAAATGATATTAGAATTGTTATGTAATGGAAGGATGAACTTGAGTTGTATTAAGTTTTTGTATTTCAGATATTGTGATGTAGTTGTTAAGTAATACCTTATTATCATTAACTTTTTAATTATGTTTATTAATGGAAAAGATTTTGGTGAAGGCGTTACAAAATTAGTATTATACAATATCAACTTTATATTATATTTATTTATAAATTAAATTTAAATTTACTTAATACTAATACTAGTTTAATAAAATTATCTATTTTTAATATAACTATATAATTTTTTCATTATATTTAACAATTTAAATTATATTTACTTAATACTAATCTAAATGTTAAAAAACATTTATCTTAGGACTATGTCATGCTCATGCCACAAATATATATACAAAACTTTTTACTTTTTCCTCCAAAATTAGAATGACTTTTTTCCCTTCAAAATTATCCACTTTCCCTCCAAAAATATATTTTTTCCTCCTAACTTTACTAAGACTTAAAACTAATACTAATTTATATCAAACCTATATAGTTTTATAGTGAAAATCCATAGCTTTTATTTTGCACAAATGAATATCTTCAACATCAAAACTATGTAGTTATATCATCAACTGCATAGTTTTATCACAAAATAAAGGGATAATAGTCTTATTTATCCTCAACTATTCTCCAATTTTCTACTAAATCCTATATTTTAAATATTATCAATTTATCATATTAATTTTTTGATTTGTCTCAATTATATCCAATATTCTAACAAGGATCTAAATATAATTTTAAAAATTATAATAAGATCATTTTAAAATTTAATTACTTGCTTAAACCTTTTAAAATTAAGTACATGGTTCATATCAAAAATTAAGTTGGAAAAAAAAAATCATTAAATTATAATTAGTAATAAATATTGAATTTACTTAATAATAATTTAAAATATTAAAAAGCAATGTAGTTTAACCTTTAAACTTTTTTCTTTTCCCTCCAAAAATTGGAAATATAAATATAAAATATAATATAAACATTTTATCTTAAGACTATGTCATGCAAACTTTTTGCTTTTCCCTCTAAAATTGGAATGACTTTTTGTTAGGTATAATAGGCTACTCAAGGGGGGGGGGGGGGGGGGGATGAAAATGATAGAAAGTTAATTTTATCAAAAACTGAAACAGCGGAAGCTTTGAGGAACTATTTTATCAGAGCTATTAAGTCAGAACTGAAAAAGAAAAGCTAAATGTGAAACACAAACTTTCAGAGTTGATTTTGCAAATTAGAACGAAACTCAACTGACTAAATAAAAATAATATTTTTGGATTTTTGAATAAGAAATCAAAACAAAAGCATGAAGGAAAATATTACAAGCATCAAAGCTAATTTTTAAGTGGAAACTCATTTAAAAATGAATCGATAATAGAAATCAGAACCAGAAATACTTGTAAGCATGTATGAAACCAAAGAGAGGATACTATCATATAAGATAACTAAAAATAAAGAGCGAGGAGAAGAGAAATCAGACACATCAATTTTATAGTGGTTCGGCTACCTGACTTCATCCACTCCTTGAGGAACTCCTCAAGATTTTCTCTCAATCTCGGTCTCTTTTAAGCGGGCAAGAGACAAGCGTTTGGAGTACATCCCTATCCACAACTACCATGTTGCTAGAACTAACCCCATAAACTAGTTTTCAAACAGCTCCAGAAACTGCCACCCTCTGGTTTTCAAACAGATATAGAAAACTACTTCTTCACCACTATTTTGCAGCTTAACCAGGAAACTATCACTATAAGCTTATCGATAGGTGCTTGAAGACCTTCCTCACTTGAATACAAAATATTTTTCAATATTTTTCTCTCAGATATCACTCAAGAAAATACAAATAAAACCTATAAGCACTTGAGAGAGAAAATAAGCAATGAATGAAGTGCAATGCAATGATTTTTCAATGAAATGCTCTCTACCCTTCAATGAAAATAGGTCAAACTATTTATACTAAGGGCTGAGCTTCTAGAAAGATGCCTTTTGAACCAATTAGAAAATTCTTTTGATTTTCGTTATTTGAAAAATGAAAGCTTTTGATATATGAACAAAAAAACAAATCGTGTCTTTTGTGATTTTAGTGTGCATGGCTGTGTAAGGGTGTGTGCAATGTAAAAGTGTACAGAAATATTTGTTTATCCTAAGAAAAGACAAGAGACAAGAGGATAGGTGTCACTAAAGCTATGAGTTTTGTTACAGTACAAAATCAACTTTACCATAAAAGATACCCTTTTGTCTCTGTAGTTAAAAAAGGAAAGAATGCAGAGCTTAAAAAACTATTTGATCAGAATCAATGGACGGTGCAGATGCTCTCAAGTGCTTTTAACAATAATATCTAATTTCTTCAGTTACTGAAATGCCCTTCCAAGTGTCTTGATATCTAAGAATTCTCAAGCTTTGGGCTCTAAAGGCTTTTGCACTTTAAGAGTTGCATTGAATTTTATTTCATACACACACAAATCTTTCATTTTGCAGCTCACTAACATATATGTCTCAAATAAAAACATTAGCAATAGTATTATTTTTATCATTTTTGTTATTCATCAAAATCTAGCTTAGGTTATAACCTTGGCAACAATCTCCCCTTTTTTAATGATGATAAAACTTAATAAAAATAATTTATTTCTAAAAGATAGCACATTTAAAAGTTAAACACAGATATGCATAAAGAGATACATGCAAAGAATGATATGCAATTTGAAATTTAAACATAGATATGCACACAGAAATATATGCAGAGAATGATATACAATTTAAAATTTAAACATAGATATGCACACAAAAATATATGCAGAGAATGATATTCAATTTGAAATTTAAATATAGATATGCACACAGAAATACATGAAAAGAGTGATATGCAAATTGGAAATCAAGTTTCAATTTTTTTAAAAAAAAAAATTAAAGGAAAATTTTTAAAACAACAAAAGTAAAAAAATATCTCCCCCTGAATTCATGCCATCAATTATGATTACCAATTAATTTTGCATTAATTTCTTTAAAGAGAATGATGGGGTAAGTCATAAATTGATAAATCAGAGGTATGTAGGATATATCAGAGCTTAAGAAAAAATAGAGCACACACCAAGAGAAGAAAATTAGAATAACAAAATATTTAGATATAATACTGAATAGATATATACGAGTATCAGATTGCGGTTCATAAAATAAGATTCTAAGAAAAATTAGCCCTGCAGAAAGATATATACTAATTGTGACACCCATAAGCACAACCATACACGTGGCATAAATTTTTTTTCGCAAATGTATTTTTCTATATACATATACTCATGTGCACATATATTATCTACCATACAACACATACATTACACATGTCTAAATTGTATACATAATGTTATTACAAAATGTCAAAATGATATTGAGGATGAAGGTCGGTTGCACCAAGCTTGCCTCAGCCTACCTGAGACTCAAATGTAAGCTTCTAGCTTTATCTAACTGAGTCCTAAAAAATTTAAGATGCAAAAAGGGTGAGCTTGCAACTCAGTAAGCAATTACTAATACTATTGTACACATATACCAAACTCATAAAAAGTGAATTGATTTAACTTTAAATCTAATGTATAAGTTAAGTTCTAAAGGTAGTAAAATAGTCTTTTAAACCTCTAATATTTCTACATGTAATCACCATGAAGTTCCAATACAATTGGCACTACGTTAAGTGTATTTTGAAGTCCAAATAAAGAAGAAGCAAGTGAGCTCGCTGGATTCCTCACAAGTGATCCCTCATGATCGTGAGGAGAAGGCTCATGATCATGAGCAGCCCCTCACGGTCATAAGGAAACCGTGAGAAAGAAGCTAACAATTATGCAAAGAGGCCTGGGGTGCTCACGGTTGCTTTCTCATGACCGTGAGCACTCATGAGCAGCCCCGAACTTTGCCAAAACTCCATTTTGACCATTTTAGTGCATTGTAAACTCTCCTATATTTAAACAAATCTCAATACTAACTTAGAAACACTTCAAAAACATAACATCATAAACACATTCACAAATGCATGATACTCAATCAATCACAAGTTTTAAGCATCTATATTCACACTTTCATAACCTCAATAGCACTTTCATACATTATATCTCATTCTCAAGCATAAGTTCAAGGTATATACATATCAATATACTATTTGGTATTCGGTCGGACCCATCCTCACATAATTACCTCACACTTAGCCTCATTGGCTATATTCCTTACAATTACAATTTCATATACATGGCCATATAGTGAGACTTTCCACCTGACTCAATTTCACTCATATATATCACAGATAATTTCTCAACTCATAATACAAATGGCCATTTAGTAAGACTATCCATCCGGCTCAGTCTCACTTCACACATATCAATCATGGGTAGCTATCCACCTGGCTCAGCTTGCCCATCACACATAATCAGTGGAGGATATCCGCCCGGCTCAGTCTCCACTTATCACACGTTCTCACACATCATCATTTCCTCACATCTTTCACCTTTTTGTGAAATATTACACAACTTAACACAATGCAACCACGTTTTCATAAATCATAATAGGCAATATCTTATAAAAATCTCACACATAGTTACCAATCCAAATCCTCACATTCACAAACATATAGAGTGCACCATTAACACATTTTATCACATTCCTTACACATAAAATTCACATATCATCATTTACCATCAATCCTCACATTTCCAACATACACATAATGTTACTATATGCCAAATAATATAAGTTTCATTCTACATCATATTCTCTATGCAACTCAATACCCACATATTATACAATTGCACATACTTGCACTAAATTGTATCAACTAGTTATAAATACACCATTATATATAATAGAAGTTAGTATATGCATATAATATATATTAGTAATTACTTACCTCCAAGTACTTCTAACTTCAATAAAGGCCTTTCTTTTAGTTATTGGTGTCCTCTTTCCCTTTATCAACTCCTACATATAATCATTCATCAATCTCATATATAATAACATCACACTTACTCTTAACTTAATTAGGTGTAACTTTTTACTCATAATTTGATGCTTCTAAATAATTGTATACTAATCTAATAATTATGATTTTTCTACTGAAACTAAAGTTATGAGTCTATTTTAAATTCCAATTAGAATTACATAATTTGGACATGTATAAAATTATTTATGAATTATTGAACAAAATTGGGTTACACAGAGCTACCAGAGTAAACAATAAAATGTCGAGCCCTATTAGACCCTTCTAATGAAAATTCTAGTATAAACTCGAAACATAAAAGTTGAAGCTCTACAACTCAAGTTATAGTAAAAATCCTAGGACTAATCAACCAAGAAAATAGAGCACGAAATTTGTAATAAATAATACTTAACTAAATCAACAATTATGCATACATAGCTTACCAGTTGATGTTCCAAATGCTTATACAACTTTTAGAGCTTCCCAAAACTCTTGTTAGATGATTAAAGCAAGATTAAAATCTCCAAAAACTTACAAAAATCACTCTCCCTCTTCCTTATAGAATTTTCCTTCTTCAATCTCTATACACATACACACACACACACACACACACACACACACACACACACACACACACACACACACACACACACACACACACACGTACACATCTCCATTTTTCACTTGTACACATAGGTGTCTAAGTAATTATACATGATATTAATTAAAGAAAATTCTAGATATTTATAGAGGTTTATCTCCATTATATCCCTTGTGCTCCTTAATGAAATGGAAATATTACATAATAACCCCTAACTTCCTATTGTGTCAATCTAATCCCATTTCCCTTGCAATTAGGTCCCTCTCTACAATTCATTAATATACTTAATCTTAAATTAAATCCACTATTCTACTAAGTATAGAATGTAATGCATAAGAAAGAAATATGTATCCTAAAATGCGGATGTTACATTTCTCCCCTCCTTAAAGAAAATTTCATCCCCGAAATTAACTACTCACCACTTTCAGGAAACAAATATGGATATCTCTGTTTCATATATTCCTCCACTTTCCATGTAGCTTCTTTAGGAGAATGATGGCTCCATTTCACCTTTACCATTGGAATTTCTTTAGTCCTCAACTGCTTCACCCTTTGTTCTAGGATTTCGATTAGTTTTTCCATATATGTTAATCCTTCAAAAATCTCTATTTTTTATTCTTGTATAACGTGGATAGGATCTGATCTATACTATCTCAATATTAATACGTGGAACACATCATGAATAAAAGATATTTCTTTTGGCAAGGCTAATTTATATGCTAATGGTCCTACCTTATCTAAAATTTCATATGGTCCCATATATCTCGGACTCAATTTTTTTTACAAAATCTCAAAATTCGCTTCCATGGTGACACTTTCAAGAAGACTTTCTCACCAACTATAAACTGCATCTCCCGACGGTGTCGATCCGTAAAACTTTTCTGATGATCCTGGGCCACTTTTAAATATTGCTTGACCACTTGAATTTTATCTACTGTTTCTTACACCAAATCTGGACCTTCAAGTTGCCTTAAGCCTTCAACATCCTAACATATCGAGCTTCTACATTTCCTCTCATACAAGGCTTCATAGGGTTCCATTCCGATGCTAGAGTGATAACTGTTATTGTAGGGAAATTCCATTAATGGTAAGTGATCATTCCAATTGCCCTTAAACTCTAAGTTATAAGCTCTCATCATATCTTCTAATGTCTAAATTATTCTCTCTAACTAACCATCTGTTTGTAGATGAAAAGCGGTACTAAAGTGAAATTTTTTCCCCAAAGCCTTTTGTAAACTTTCCTAAAAATATGAAGTGAATTTCGGATCTCTATCGGACATAATGGACAAAGGAACTCCATGTAGCCTCATAATTTCTGTAATGTACAAAAAAGCTAACTTGTCTAAAGAATCACTGATTGAACTGGTAAGAAATGAGCCGACTTGGTTAATTAATCCACTATTACCCACACAACATCATGCTTCAAAATAGTACGGGGTAAACCAATCACAAAATCTATAGTGATCTTTTCCCATTTCCATTTTGGTATTGCCAAAGGACGCAGCTTCCCAGCAGGAGCTTGATGTTCTACTTTCACTTATTGACATGTCAAACATCTTGTGACGAACTCTGCTATATCTTTTTTCATTTTTGGCCACCAATAAAATAATTTTAAATCTCAATACATTTTAGTACTACTGGGATGCATGGCATAGGGGGTAGAGTGAGCTTCATTCATGATTGACTTCTTTAACTCTTTAATGTCCGGTACATACATACATTTTCCCATCATCAACATACCATCCTTCATGACTGTAAATTGAAAATTTGTTCCGACTTCTACTTTTTCTTTCATCTTCTTTAAGTAAGAATCTTCCATTTGAGCATTTCGAATTTGATCCCTCAATGATGGTTTAATTTACAAAGTAGCAGTTAAATGATCCTTCCCAATATCAAATGCAACATTCATTGTGCTCGCAAGGCCACTAGCTTGCCCATATCATAGCAAATCATTCCCGTAGAGCATTCTACAATTTTTCAGTTTAAAGCATCTGCTACCACATTTGCCTTCCTCGGGTGATACTCAATAGTACAATTATAATCTTTCAATAATTCTATCCATATTCATTGCCTCAAGTTCAACTCCTTCTGAGTAGGAAAATACTTCAAGCTTTTATAATCAGTAAAAATAGAAAATGTCTCTCCATATAAGTAATGTCTCCAAGTCTTCAATGCATGAACAATAGCGGCTAACTCTAAATCATGTGTTGGATAGTTCATTTCACAAGGCCGTAATTGTCTAGATGCATAGGCTATCACCCTTCTATTTTGTATAAGTACACAACCTAATCCTTGTCATGAAGCATCAGTGTACACCACAAAGCCTTCATTTCTAGTTGGTAACACTAATATAAGAGCAGTAGTAAGGGTTTCCTTCAATCTCTCAAAGCTCAATTGACATGCTTCATTCCATAAATAAGAAGTATTTTTCTTTAATAAGTTTGTCAGTGGTCTAGCAATAACAAAAAAATCTTTTACAAATCTTCTGTAGTAACCGGCTAAATCTAAGAAACTTCGAATCTCTGTTACATTTTTAGGTGCTTCCCACTCCAAGATAGCTTTAATCTTCGATGGGTCTGGCTTCACTCCTTTTTTAGATACTATGTGGCCAAGGAATGCAATTTCCTCCATCCAGAACTCACATTTACTGAATTTGGCATATAACTGCTTCTCCCGAAGTATTTGCAAAACTATTCAGAGATACTTTTTATGCTCTTCCTGACTTGATGAATAAATAAGTATATGATCGATGAAAATAATAACAAATTGATCCAAATAAAGCTGGAAAGTCTTGTTCATCAAAGACATAAATGCTGTCGGTGCATTGATTAACCCAAATGGCATAACTAAAAATTCATAGTGCCCATATCTAGTTCTGAATGCTATTTTTGGAATGGAATGGTCTGCTACCCGAAGTTGCCAATAGTCGGATCTCAAATCAATCTTTGAAAACGCTAAAGCATCATTCAACTTATCAAGCAAGTCATCAATCCTAGGCAATGGATATTTGTTCTTCACCGTGATTCTATCCAATTGCCTATAATCGATGCACAACCTCATAAAACCATCTTTCTTTTTTACAAACAATACCGGCACTCCTCAGGGTGATATACTTAGCCTGATAAACTCCTTTTCTAATAATTCTTCTAGCTGCTTCTTCAATTCTAAAGGCGTCATTCTGTATGGAGCATTGATACTGGTGCTGCCTTTGGTATGGTCTCAATTTTAAAATCTACTTCTCGATGTGGTGGCAATTCCGATAATTCATCTAAAAATACATCCAAAAATTCTCTAACAACTGGTACATCCATCACTCCCGGACTAACCTTTGACGTATCAATAATATTGGCCAAATACGCTTCACACCCTTCTCTAATTAATTGAAAAGCTATTGTGGCTAAAATTAAACAGGAATGGTTTTTCTCTCTCCCACCAAAACTATCTTTCTTTTCCCAGAAATATCTATAATTACTTCTTTCGTATAGTAATTCATAATGGTATGATGTTTGGATAACCAATCCATCTCCAAGATAATATTAACTTCTTCTAAATTGATTAATACTAAGTTTGCATGCAAAGTCCTACCATCTATTTTTATAGGACATTCTCTAATTATGGTATTAACAACCATAGTACCTCAGTAGGCATAGATACACATATATTATATTCTAATGATTCAATGGTGCCCCGAATTTTCAATGCAAACTCATAGGATATAAATGAACATGTGGATCCAGGATCTATTAAAATAAATGCATCATGACCAAGGATGGTAAATGTACCCGTAACCACATCCAGTGCAGCTGGAGCGTCTTGCCTCGTAATAGCATATACCCTGGCTTGGCTTTGAGTCTGACCACTAGATCTAGTTGGTGTTGAAGTGCCAACTCTACTTTCTCTTCCACGACCCTACCTCGACTAATTTGTGGATTATTTTCTCCCGCACTGCTTTGCCTTATTATTTGAGGTCCCTCAGCATTCTTCCTTGCTGGACAGTCTCTAATAAAGTGTCCTGGTTGGCTACAATAATAACACATGGTTACTCAAGACCCCCAACATTCCCCAGAATGAAATCTGCCACATTTATTGCATATTGGAGTTGACATGCCACTTCTAGGTCTACCTTTAGCAATATTCTTTTGACTATCTACCTTCCTACTTCCTTTGCTAAATGTGCTCCCTGTTGATTGACTAGGTCAAGTTGACCCACGCCCTCTAAAACTACCTCATTGAAAACCAGCACCTCTAAAAGATGATCCATCACTGGTTCTAGCTGAAGTGGTAAACACACTGGTAACCCTTTTTCTTTTAGCCTCTAATGCATTTCTTTCTAATATTATTTCCTCAGCTTTGAGTGCTATCTCCAGTAAATCCTTGTAGGTGGGTGGTTTTATTGCTATCCTTTCTCTGATTTTAAGATTTAGCCTTCTTCCAAATCTATCCCTCTTTAACTCATCGGTTGCCACTTTTTCAGGTGCATATTTTGAAAATCTGACAAACTGAACCTCATAATCAACGACTGATAGATCATCCTGCTTCAAATTAAGGAACTCTAACTTCTTTCTAGCTTTATAAATAATTGGCATGTATATATTAATAAACTCCCTCATGAAATTAGCCCAGGTTAATGTCATCGGTGTTAGTGATGTGCCGTAGGCCTATAGTATTATGGCCATATTGTGACTTTGTCTATTTTTCATTATTATAATAAAGAGGCATTTTATCATATTGACTCTATTGAATTCCATGAATGTTTAACTCTATTTAAGATCATCAAGTGTGTGACTTGATAGT
>CATIWO010029699.1:0-39467 GCA_949673435.1 Macaranga tanarius | reverse complement strand
TTAATAGTTTAATGTCATGTTATTTTTTGTTTCAAATTTATTTATTTATATATTTTTAATACAATTTAAATTTCTACTGAAATTATAATTAATGTTATGATCTAATAAATAATATACAACTATTATTTAATTAAATAATATACTAAAAAATTAAATAATATATTACTATTATTTAATTTTTTTTTTTAAAAAAATTTTGGTAAATTACCGACGGAATCATTCCGTCGGCAAATTTACCGACGGAATTCATTCCGTCGGTAATTACCGACAGATTGCTTTCCGTCGGTAATTACCGACGGAATCAGTCCGTCGGTAAATTTGCCGACGGAATTATTCCATCGGTAAAAATTAGCGACGCCGATTTTTGCGACGGATTACAATCCGTCGGGAATCCGTCGGTAAATCCGTCGGTAATTGCCTGTTTTCTAGTAGTGTGAGTTGAGAGACCTTTTAATTATCAATATTGCATGATTCATCATTGAGCTTAGGTTTAATTAATAATTTGTTAGATTATGCTTATAAAAGCAAAGGCCTATAAGTTACAGGTAACAATTAAGTTAAGTAAACAAACTTATAATTGCTCAAGAGAGATTTATAAGTACATTAGTTAATGAGCATCATATGTATAAATTGAACTTAGGTTAAAGTGATTTGTAATGAGTTAATACATGAACTAAGTGAAAAGTGATATTTTAGTACATGCATTCATTATATTGATTTTTTAATTGTATTATTGCATTACTTTGTTTGTTTTAGTTTTCATTAGTTTTGGTTTAATTTAGGGTTTTACTTCGACAATTAGGGTTTAATTCAATTCTAAACTTAATTTGATTTATTTAAACAAATATTTTACTAAGTGAAATAGTACTCAACAAGTAATCCTCATGGAAATAATACTCTACTTATTACTTTATTACTTGAGCGATCTGTGGACTTAGGGTTAGCATCGATCAAGTTTTTGGCACTATTGTCAGGGATTAGGTTTAGTTAATATTAGTAGTACCTTAGAATTATTTGATTAAAGCATTTTATTCTTAATTTTTATTTTAATTTTTAGTTTTAGATACTTTGATTTTTTTTTTAATTTTGTAGGTAGTTTGTATCCCTTTTAAGAACCACCATGATGGAGGTAGATGAGCTTAGCATGATGAATGCCAAGTTAGAAGCCTTAGAAAAGGAGATGAAGAGGATAAATATTATTACTACTATACCTTATTATTGTGAGATATGTTAAGGAGGGCATCCAACTATAGGGTACATGAATTATATGTGAGGATGGGGCAATCCATATGGCAACACCTATAATCCTTCATGGAACCATCTAAATTTCTCACAGATGAATCAAGAAGAGTAAGAGTCATTGGATTTTGGAAGTTCAAATTTCCAATCCTTATATCAGCCACCACAACCTTAAATGATAAGTTCATCTATGGAGAATAAATTAGAAAAATTTATGGAGATGATGGACAAGAGGATGACACTATAAAGTGATCATATTCGAAGGCTAGAGGCAAAGTTCAAATAATCAATTAATGATATTCATGAAGTACTTAAAAATCATGCTGCCTCCATCCAAAGCCTTAAAGTGAAAGTAGAATAAACTACAAACACTTTATCATAACTCTCAAGAAAGAATAAAGAAAAATTATCATGAGTATGTAAGGGCTATTCCATTAAAAAGTGGAGAGGAGATGGAAAAGCCTAGTGAATTCTTATCAAATAAGGAAAAGGAGTTGTTTAGTGAAGAGGAATCTAAAATGAATAAGGAAAGCCAATCTTTTAATTCTTATCAAGAAAATTATGATGAGGACATATGCATGAAGATCAAGGTTATGAACCAAGATAAGCTTGGAGACAAAAGGTGCAAAAAGGTCAAAATGAAGGAAGCTAAATCTAAGGATGAGAACTTTAAAGATAAAGATGATGGAGAATCAAGTTCAACAAAGAGGGTCAAAAGATCCTTTATAAGTAATTAGAGGTCTTTTGTTAAGGAATCGAGTCAAACATGCTAACGTGGTACTTTCAAAGTTAATTTACAACCTTCTAGCTAATGAAAGTATGCATTTTGAAGATGTCAAAGTGGAGGAATCATCACCAAGGCTTGTCAATGTGTTTTTGGCGAGTTTTCAAGGTTTTGAAGGAGTTTTAGGGTCAACACATTTATGTCCTGAAGTATATGGCCGTGTTGAAATGCAAAAAATGATCAGTAGAGTACACGCCCATGTCTGTGCCCGTGTCTGCAACACACCCTACAACACGCTCATGTTCCTACCTATATTTAGCACTGCCTATTTTTAGGGGTTTGAACATGGCCGTGTTGCATGTTCTGAGTCAAATCTGAATTAATTAGGATTTTATTATTTTGAGTCCTATTTTATTTTTTAGGCATTAGTTTAAGAGTCTTAAGTTTAATAGGATTTTTATAGCCTTCGTTTTCCCATAAATAAGTATCATTCTTGATGTAAAAATAACAGGTTAGAGATCAATAAAATTTCTAAGAATTTATTTTCTTTGGTTCTTGTATGAACTAGATTGACCTTATCAAGCTAATTGTTTGTGGCGGCCATCCTTATTCCTTATCACTCTCTTCTTCTTTCCTTTATTTTAGGATGTGGTGAAAATCACTCTAAATTATTTTAATCAATTTATAATGAAGGGTCTTAGTTTTAATATACTTAAGATTTAGGTTGGTTAATTTAAAGAAATTTAAGATTTTTTTCTTTATTTTTATCATTTATTGTTAATTATTTGTTCCGTGAATTTTGGTACTTTCTTGGACGTGTGTGAGTTGATTTGAAATTGTTAGAGTTTTCCTATTAAGATCACATCATAACTCAACCAAACCAATTCAAGATATTAAGTCAAAGCCACCTTCGAGCCATTTTGTAATATGGTGCAAGGATCTAGTGGTCAATGGCATAACAAGAGGGAATTACACAATATAGAGGCCAAAAACTAAAGATGCTAGCACTTATGTAGAGCATGTGCCTTAACCGTTACAATGAATCAGCAACAGTCTAGTTTAAAACTATAATAAATAAAGCACTTCTTAGGATATAACCCAAGCATTTTTTATTTTCTCTAGTTTCAATTTTAGTTTTAATTTCGATTTTTAGTTTTATGTTATCCCACTAATTGAATTGCATATTCTTAATGTAGGTTAATTGAGGAGGAATGAGGATTAGTAAAGATATACATGGGAACATTGAGGACAATATTCAATTCAAGTGCAGGGGAGTATCTTTTACCTTTTTAGTTATTTTTGCTTTTATTTTATTAGTTTAGTATCATATTTAGTTTATTTAGATTATTTGCAAGAAATTTTTAATTTCTTTATATGCATCCCTAAGTTGTTTAGATGTAGATTTTGGTTTAGATTAATATAATAATTATGTTATAATACTTAAACTTTTTAAATATTTTAAACTTTTTAAATGTTAACTCCAAATTTTCCCACCTTATGAGTTTTGGCAATTTATCAACATTGTAGGTTGTGTATATTAAGTTGAATTTTTTAATATAATCATAGCTTAACTTAGTTTTCTTGTATTAAGATTAGAGGTTAAAATTGAGCATTAGAGTTTAAATTAACTTAAAAAGTACTTCTTTTTTTAGTTAGTGAAATGTATATAGTTACTTATCTTATGGAGAGTGTAACACCCACCCTTTAATATACATAATTATGATGTATACATTACATTTTATACATAGTAGAGTAGTGGGCTTAATATAAGTTTGGGAGTGTGTATGAATTATAGAGAGGGACCCAATTATAAGGAACATTGGGATTAAATTGTCATAATATAAAGTTGTGGGTTATTAGGTAATAATCTCATCTCATTAAGGGGGTAAAAGGTTATTTTGGTGATAATTCTTATAATTATCTAGATATTTATCTTTGAATTAAGATTAAGTAATTATTATAAGGGACACCTAAAGGGGAAATTGGAGGCTTGTGATTGGTTGTGTTTGTGTGTGTGTGTGTGTGTGTATGTGAGTGTGTGTGTATGTATGTAGTATGTAGAGAATTAAGAAGGAAGAAGAAGAGTAATTTTTGGAGAGGTTTTAGGAGACTTTGGATCTTGCAAAAATTATCAAACAAGAGTTTTTGGGAAGCTCTAAAATGTCTATAAGCAATTAGAGCATCAATTGGTAACTTATTTGTGCATAATTGTTGATTTTAACTAAGTTGTATTTGTTGTAAAATTCGTGCTCTGTTTTCCTGAAAATTCATCCTATATATTTTTGTTATAACTGGAGCTGTAGAGCTCCAAATCTGGTTTTGTTTAATTCTGGAAAAACTTTATAGAGTCTCTACAACTTCTATGTTTTAAGCTTGAGCTGAATCTGCTATTAGGATGGTCGTATAAGGCCAGATATTTTGTTGCTTATTCTACCACTCTGTGTGACCTGATATTACTATAAATGTCATAATTAATTCTTTATATATGCTAATTATGTGATTTTAGTTAAGAATGAAAGTAGACTCATATATATAGAGTTTGTATAAATTTGGTGATTATAGGATATGTCTATGCTTTTTGAAAATATCATGAACTTCATGCATCAAATATGCCAGCAGTAGTATATAGGCTGGTTATGAATTTTCTTATGTGTTGGTTATATGGTGATGTCTAGAGTTGTAGAACTCCAAACTGAGTAAGATTTAATGTTTTAGAAACTTTAAGGAGTCCTATACAACTCTTATATTTTGATGTTGAGCTGAATCTACCCCTAAGAGAGTCTAACAGAGCTAGACATTTTATTACTCACTCTGATTACTTATATGACCCGATATCAGTCAAAAATTCATAACTTATTTTATATATATCTAAATTGAGTAATTCTAATTGAGAATTAAAATAGACTTATAATCATAGCTTTGTATTAAAATGGGAGCCAAAAGATTTGTGTGCATAGTTTTAGAGCATATCAAATTGAGGTAATAAATTATACTAATTAAGTTAAAGTGCAAGAGTAATAAATTGTATGTGTGTTTGCTTCATGGTTATATGTAGGAGTTGATAGAGATAGAGGAGACCCTACTCAATAGGAGGAGCTTTTATTTTAGAAGGACTTGAAAGCTTGTGGTAAGTGATTATTAATGTAACGTATATACATATATTGATTCTTGTATAATTATTGTTGTTTCACTATGTTTGGTTTGTATAAGCCAATTGATGTGGCAAGAAGTGAGATATGTTAATATTGAAACTTTTGATGGAATGTGTGATAAATTTATGAATGGATATTGAAAGGTAAATGATGCCTACATATGTGAATTATACTAGTCATTTGATGCAGCGTGGTGGATTGAAATATGTTGTTGTGAGAATGGTAACTTATAATTTAGTATGTTGATTGGAAATAATGTAAAAAGAAATATGGTTGTGAAATGTGAATGATGTATATATATGTGGATATTAAATGAAATGTGAGGAATATGAGGTATATGTGTGATAGTGGGGCTGAGCTAGGTAAAGAACCTCCATTGATTATGAGAACTGAGACTGAGCTGGGCAGAGAGTCTCAAAAATGGCCATATGATTTATATAAATTGTGAGAAATGGGAAAGGTAAATTTGGCAGATAGCTACCCAAAATAAAAATATAATTGTGAGATCTGAGATTGAGTTGGGCAGAGAGTCTCAGAAAGTGGCCACTTGTGTGAAAAATATAAAATTATGAGGATTAAGGCAAAAGTGAGCTATGTGTGAAAAAAATGTGTGTTATTGATTCCAGCCAGACATTTCATTATGTGCATTCGTATTGCATATATAATTTTGAATTTTGATTTGATGTGAGATGCGAATGAAATAGTTAGGGTTGTATGATAATGTTTATTTATACACAATCATATATATGTAATATCAATTGGCAGGTTGCTATTGATGATTATGAATGATTGAAATTGTGATTGATTGTATATGTTACACCCATAAATGAGTTGGGGTGTTTGTGTATACTTGTAAAGTGTTTTAGGGTTGATAAACACTTTTGACACAGCTGTGTGGGCTTAACACACGACCATGTGCATTTTCTGCACGGCCGTGTGTATGTTCGGTGTGCTGAGTGCAGGCTTAGGCACGGTCGTGTGCCCTTGTGGTACGACCATGCATATTTAATGAAAGAATTCCAAATTTAAGCACGGCCATGAGTGCTCAGTAAAGAGAATCAAACTCAGGCATGGCCGTGTGCACATTCTGCACGGCCGTGCCAACCTGTTTGTAGGAAATTTCTCTTAGCTTGTTGTGTATCAAAATTTTTATACTTTCTTAATTAGTTCTTGAGAAGTATTGGATGTATAATTATATTAATAATTTCTTATTGAATTGCAAACTCATTCTTTTGTAAATTGTGTTTTTTAGGACTTGATTAGGCTAAGCTAGAAGCTTATATTGGAGTCTTAGGTGGGCCAAAATGAGTTTGGTGCAACCGTCCTTTATCTTACATATCATTTTGACATTTTGATTTAACATTATGTGTACAAGATAGTCTTATATAAATTATGTGTGGAATGATAGACTATGTATGCACATATGAGTATTTGCCTTTACATAAGAATTTAATTAGAAAATTTTCTTATGCCACGTGTATTATTTATATGGTGGCCACGTGTATGTGGTATTTGAGGGTGCTACAGAGAGTTTGCCTTAGTCAAGTGATTTTAAGTATTAGAATCACCTATAATTCTATGAGTTATGGTAGAAACTAACTACTAAGAGGGGTGAGAAGGAGAGTAAAATGCAATTGCTAAGTTAAGTTGAGTTAGGATTAGTAATAAGGTGAGATGGAGCATAAAACAAAATCACCAAATATAAATACAAGATAGAGCATAAAACACACTCATAAAATTTGATTAGTTCAAATTGTTTTAAAAAAAATTGTATAAGTAGAGATATAAAATTAGTTAACTATTATTCTTTAGGGTTAAGAGATTTCTAACATTTAAAATTATTCGAATTTGTTTATGATTCATGAGTTTTATTCTATATGTCTTTCATTAATTCCATTGACAAGTGGTATCTTTTACTTATTTTTAATCTTTAGTTTTGGTGCATAATAGTCATGTTAAGTATGTACTAAGTATGTTTAAATTGTTGAACTTTGTTAAATTCCTTAATATGCATGAATTGTGATATTGATGAAAGTCTTTACTTGAGGACAAGTAAAATTCTAAGTGTATAGGAGTTGATAAGTCCATATTTGGTGATTATTTTGGGTTAATATTTCACCAGTTTTACTTATTATAGTGTGATTATTTGATTAATAATGATTAAATTGTGTTAATATAGGTTTTAAGTAGTTAATTTTCATATTATATAGAAAATAGGGCTTTTAATTTAGTATTTTAATAGGTTTTATATAATTCATATAGAATTGGGATTAGTTTAAGTTTGATTTTATATTGTGATATGTTTCATATAAGTGCTAGATACATTTGAGATTTTTTTCCATGTTTTGTAAGGATTTGAAGACTTAAGGTTCGAATAGGAAGTAAATGGAAGTCAACCAAAGCTTAATTCAACAAGGAAAAGCCTGAGGAAAGTCATTAAGACCGTTACCTAGGTTGTAACAGCTGTGATGAGGTGCTTGGATGGAAGAATTTAGTAAAGAGACAATGTCACGACCATGATTCTAAGTGTCATGCCCATGACGACATTCCAGCATGCATACCCAATGTAGCACGCTTTGGTGTTTTGGACATAACTTTCCCTACACAACTTGGATTAAGGTGATTCAAAATGCTATAGAAAGCTTACTCAAATGGCTAAAAATTTATTTGAACAACATAAGGGCTAATGGTTAATTTTTTGTACAAGACTACTTATACGCATAATAAGAGGGAAGCAATCCGAGTTTGATTAAGATTTAATTTTTGGAGACCAAATCCACTTCATATTTGAGCAAGGACGAGCTATAATTAATATACAAAGACCTTGGGGGCATGGAAATTATGATCATACACATTGAAAACTACATTAAATATTCATATTATTCTTTGTATTTATTCATTAGTTAGGTTTAATTTTCATATTATAATATCATTATTTTTGGAGTTCGTGCATTCAAAGGGCTTCAATATTAAGTCAATGGGGTTTTAATCTCTTTTTCTATTTCTTTTATGATGTTTACAAGAATTTCCATGAGTTTTACTCTTGTAAATATGACATTATTAGGCTAGAGTTTTTATTGTGCATTAGAATGGATCTAAGTAGCTTGGGGATGTATTAACTCTCACTTATTGCTTTAATTTAAGTTAATTTTTTGTATATGGATTTTATTTGTATGCTTAATTATATTCAACTATTGGTTATGGTTAAAGTATATTGAGATCAAGAGCAGATGCATGCTTTGGGATTTCTTATTTATGTTGAATATTTATATAAATGTTATGAGACTAAAGGTTGATTAATGCTTAGGATCTAAAATAAGATGTATTAATGTTAATTAAGTTGGGAGACCTTATAATTATCAATATTGCATGATTTATTATTGAGCTTAGGTTTAATTAATGACTTGTTAGATTATACTTACAGAGGCGAGAGTCCATAAGTTATAACTAACAATTGAGTTAATTAAATAAACTTATAATTACTTAAGAGAGATTTATAAGTACATTAGTTGATGAGCATCATATGTATAAATTGAACTTAGGTTAAAGTGATTTGTAGTGAGTTAATATATGAACTAAGTGAAAAGTAACATTCTAGTACATGCATTTATCATATTGATTGTTCAATTTTATTATTGCATTATTTTGTTTGTTTTAGTTTTCATTAGTTTTGGCTTAATTGAGGGTTTTACTTCGACAATTAGGTTTAAATTCAATTCCAAACTTAATTTGATTTGTTTAAACAAATAATTAACTAGGTGAAATAGTACTCAATAACTAACTCTCGTGGAAATGATATTGTAATTATTACTTTATTATTTAAGCAATTTGTGCGCTTATAGTTGACATCAATTAAAGAGCTCGAATAAAAGTATTCCATAAATATGAAGAGCGGGCAAAAGGAAGTGTTTGTTGAAAGACATGGTGAGAGATTGATGGGTCATGTAAAGTGGCATAGTAGAGGATAAGTGAGGCATACAGAGAGACACTTTGTGGAAGGAAGCCATATAGAAGAGCAAATGCATAAGAGTGTTTGGTTTGGTTAAGGGATACAAGAGAAGAGGTGAGTAAAAGGAGATTAGAGTGGAGAATTATGAAGGTGGTGGCAGAGAATGAGAAATGTTGAATGAGAGATTAATGTAAAGAAAAAAAAAAGAAAAAAAAAGTTGATGCGATAAAAAATGGGGTACCGTGAAAGTTGAGGTACAAAGAAAAGATGAATGTGTACGTCATATTAGAACAAACTGTTAGAGTCAACGAATTAAAACTAACGGTGAGAACTGTAAAATTTTTATAAAATTTAATTATTTATAATTTCATTTTTAGGATTAAATTATAAAATCGACCATACTTTTAGGACTGGTGGAGTCAGTATTCCTTTTATTTATTAGGAATTTTTTTAAATTTTAGGTGGAACTGCAAACTAATGTGGAGACTCACAACAAGCTATATAGGAATCATAATGGTGTTTGTGCCATTTGCTTAAATAAATTATGCTTCAGAGAACTGCTCTTATAAAAGGTTGCGAGCATGCCTACTGGTTAGTACCGTGAAAGTTCTCGTCGTTTAAAAGCAGGCAACAACTCACAATCTCCATATTTTACATGTGGAGAATAGGGGACATTATTCTTATTCTTATGCATGGAAAAAAGTGAACTTCAAAAAGTTTGATGATGCTATAGAAGACATAGCACTTATTTGTTATGATTATTTTAGTAAGGAGGTTAAGGTTGATGTTCATCCAATTCAAAGAGAGTCCTTAATAGTTAGCAGGGTGATGACTATAACAGTCAAGGAGGAAGATGAAGATTGGTGGTGACGTAGCATATTTCAAACTCATATTTTATATGATGGTAAAGTATATGCTTTAATTATAAATGGGGGGAGTATGGAGAATGTTATTTCTACAAATTCAGTCTAAAAACTAAAGTTGCCTACAGAAAAGCATTCGCACACATACAAGGTTGGGTGGTTAAATAAAAGCAATGAGATCCTAATCATATCATGATGTTTAGTTAAATTTACCATAGGTTCATATTTGGATAAAGAGACTTTGTATGACATTCTTCTCATGGATATTGGGCACATTCTTTTAGGTAGACCTAGTTGTATGAACATGACATGGATCACCACACCAAACCTAATACTTACTCTTTTCATAAGGGTAACAAGAGGTACACTTTATATCCTTTTAAGGAGGAAGTTCAAAAAGTTAGTGCTTATACCATCAACAAGGTTAATGGGTTTTTATTTGCTGAGAAGTTTGAGGCTAAAAGTCAAGAACTTTGAGTTATATATGTTTTGGTTGGTAAAATAATAATAGATAAGCAGGTTGAAGAATCACTTCAGTACCTTTAATAAATTAAGCTATTATTGAAGGAATATGCAGAATTGGTTAGTGATGAGTTGACGTATGGTTTACCACCTATATGGAGCATCCAATATACTATTAATTTGGTTCCAGGAGCACTTTTACCAAACCAACCAGCCTATAAAATGCCTCCTATATAATGAGTTGAGATGCAAAGACAAATGGAAGATTTGCTTAGCAAATGGCTAATGTGAGAAAGTAAAAGCCTGTGTGCTTGTTCGAATTTACCTGCTCCAAAGAAAGATGGCTCTTGGAGGATATGTATGGACAACCGTGCAATTGATAAACTTATAATTAAATATTGCTTTTCCATTCCTCGTTTAGAAGATATGTTGGATCAATTATCAAGTTTAAAGGTATTTTTTAAGGTCAATTTGTGGAGTGGTCATCATTAAATTAGACTACGGAGTGGTGATGAATGGAAGATAACTTTTAAAATACTGGATAGGCTTTTTGAGTGGTTGGTGATGTCACATCCCGCTCTCTACTGTAATAATTAGTACAATCACAGACTAATAATTTACTCCAAATCATTAAATATCATAACATAATACAAATAAATATCATTACAAGTTTATAGTAATATCAGATAGAGTCATAAGTATCCATAAGACAACTGTACATAAGTTCATAAAACTTTTCTTGTCAAAAGACTATTCCCAAAAGTAAAAATTTATTGGTTGGCTCAACCTCCACTAATGTTGTCCACGAAGAGCACCTGGTAATATGCTTTGAGAATCTACCAATCTACCTAATAGGAATCTGAAATGGTTTAAATAGGTGGATGAGTACGACTACTTAGTGAGCTGATATAAGTATAACCACAGAAAATATTAATATATTATCATATAACATGATACAAAAATTCAACTTTAATTAAATACAAATCTTCCTAAGTAGTGAAAAACAACCTGAGTACTAAAATAAATACTTCTAATCCAATATTTTATCAAATAAATATAAGATTTCCATGGACTTTCCTCTTGATCCTTTAACACGGCTTGAAATAAATCAAGGAAATCATAAAATATCAATATACATAAATACACACACACACACATATACACACACACACACACATACACTCAAGTGGTATCTTATAAATTCCTAGCAGCTTTGGGAGCTGAATGTCTCACCTCGCTACCTAAAGTGCAAAATTCTCGTCATATGCATGCGTAGAGACAATGCCCGTAGGCAATATATTTTATTTTATTTCTCACCCGACATTCAAGGTGTGATTTCATAGGCACCTTACTGAGTTTATTTTAATAATCAAATATTTTAGAAAACTAAATTCTCATATATATAGCTCAAAATAAACTTAACACCATATGGTTCCAGACAACTAGAAAAATACATAATTGTAAATAACATATAAGAGATCATTAAACATCAATCATTTATGAATCATAAATATAAATACATATAATAGATTCAAAACTAATGTTATACTAATATCCACTCACTTAATAAGACAACTGATAAATGCTAGCTGGGAGGGGCTATGCTATGCTCTATGGTTGGGATTGACGTTCCTCCTAACTTCCAGAAGCAAAATCATGAGAACACTAGCTTAAAATCTCTATTATACTCAATTTCATTGATCTACAGCTAAAAGATATGACATATGACCTGAAAAATGGTTTGAAATGGCTTTGGTTTGGTCCTAGGGTTCTAAAAACTCATTGAGGTGCCTCCCTAGTGCACTGAGGTGCCACCTTAGTGCACTGAGGTACCTCCTCAGTGCTGAGGCGATGCCTTAGCGGTGCAGAATCATAAAAATCAGCTCTGTTTTGACTAAAAATGTAAAAATCCAACCCAATTCAATCTCAAACACTATTTTCAACATCTCAAGGGTCCATTTTTTATAAACCAAAGCATTAAAACTCAAAATTCAATCAAAACATCAACTTTTAAATAATTTAAAAACTTGAAAGTTTATATATGTATACTTACCAAAAACTCTTGTATATACTATTGAATTTGCAATAAGAAGCTTGGATTAATGTTTGAAATTTGAAAAAATAAAGTTTAAGAAAAAGAAAAGAAATGGTTTAGTATGAAGAAGAAGAAGTAAATGGAGAAGATGAAGAAGGCATGAAGAAGATGCAGAAGAAGGAAAGCTTTCTTTTTTACTTCTTTTTTTTAATAAATAACCACTTTAGTCCCTCTAATTTTCAAAATAATCACAAAGGTCCTCAAACTTATTTCTAATCCTATTACTTAATATAATTAAATAAGGTCCTAGGTTAGAATGTCACAGGTGATGCCCTTTGGCCTCTATAATGCACGGAGTACATTTATGCAAGTCATGACAGAAGTAATAAAATCCTTTTTAAAGTCCTTTGTTATAGTCTATTTTGATGATATATTAATCTTTAGTAATACCAATAAGAAGCATTTGAATAACTTGCATCAAGTTTTTAAGGTGCTTCATTAATAGTAGTTTTATATAAACTTGAAAAAGTGTTATTTTATATGCTCCAAAGTGGTATTTCTTGGCTTTATTATTTTTGCAATAGGTTTAAAATTAGATTTGGAGAAAATACGTTCCATTACAGAGTGGCATGTACCTTAATCTCCCAAGGATATACGAAGCTTCCATGGATTAGCTTTATTTTATCGAATATTTATGAGGAATTTTGGCTCAATTATAAGTCCTATAACTAAATGCTTGAAAAAAAGATAATTTTGAGTGGTCTTTTGTAGCTCAAAAGGCCTTTGAACGTGTCAAGACCATGATGATTAAGGCACTTATTCTTGTACTGCCAACATTTTAAAAACTATTTATGGTAGAGTGTGATGCATCCCACATTAGAATTAAGGCTATTCTAAGTCAAAATGAATAACCAATAGAGTTTTTTAGTGAAAAGTTGGCTGATTCTAAACGGTGATATTCCACTTATGATTTGAAGTTCTATATCTTGATGAGAGCAATACATCAATGGCAGCATTACTTGGCTTTATTTTGATTATCAAGCTTTGCGGTATTTAAGTTCACAAAAAAACTTCTTGACCGACATGTGAGGTGGAGTACATTTTTAGACCAATTGAACTATACTTTAAAGTACAAATCTGGTGGGCTGAATATTATTGCAGATGCATTAAATAGGCATTCTTCAATCTTGAATATGATGAGCACTCAAGTGATGGATTTTAAAGAGCTAAAAGAATGGTACTAAATTGATCCACATTTCAACTTTATTATAGCTGAATTACAAGGAGCTAATATAACCAAGTTGCCTTATAGGATGTACGATGGTTATATATTCAAGGGTAACCAATTGTGCATTCCTGAAGGATCTTTGCATGAGCAAATCATTCGAGAGCTTTATGGTACTTATTTAAGAGGACATTTAAGGAGACATAAAAGGTTGGTAAGGGTGGTTAATCATTATTATTGGTAAAAAATGTTTAGAGATGTGGAAAGATTGGTGAAATAATGTTCAACTTGTCAATTTGGCAAAGGAAGCTAGCAAAACATCGGGTTATACACTCCTCTACCCAAACCAGACACACCTTGGGTTCATTTGAGCATGGATTTTATGTTGGGGTTGTCAAAGACATCTAAAGGGTATGATTCCATTTTTGTTGTAGTATATCGATTTTCAAAAATGGGTCATTTTATTCCATGTTTCAAGACTTCTGATGCAACACATATTGCTAATTTATTTTTTTAAAAAGTCGTTAGGTTGTATGGTGTTCCTAACTCTATTGTATTAGATAGAGATGTTCAGTTTATGGGGAATTTTTAGAGGACTTTATGGAGAAAACTTAGGATTGAATTGAATTATTATAGTACTTGCCATTCCTAAATGGATAAGCAAACTGAAGTTGTCAATCGAAGCTTCGTAATATGTTGAGATGTTTAGTTCAGAACAATATGAAGACTTGGGATTCTATGATTCCACAAGCTGAATTTGCTTATACTAATTTAGTAAATAGAACTATAAAAAAGACACCATTCGAAGTTATATGTTAAAACCACAACATGTTCTTGACTTAGTACCATTACCACAAGAAGCTAGGGTGAGTGATGAAAGGGATGATTTTGCTAACCATATTCAATGGGTTCATCAAGTGGTGAAATTAGCCTTGAAGGCTAGTAATACAGCTTATTCTTCTGCTATAAATAAGCATAGGCGACTGTAAGAATTTAATGAAGGTGACTTAGTACTGGTGCATTTACGCTAGATGTGGGTCAAATTATAATACTCTAGTCTCTAAGACTAAATATAGAGTAAGCAGGATGTCGAACACTGGAGAATTTGGAGTAATTTTATATTAACTAAGTAGTTACTAAGATGGATAAGCAAATAATAATAATGAAGATGTTGAATTATTCTATGTAATTAAAGTAATTACTAACTATACTAACTAATTTAATTATTCTAATATCAAGTTCAATTAAAGGTTCATTAGAACCACAATTCGGAATTTATCAAGAACTATAAAGAAATAAAAAAATGATTACATGCAATGATTAGAAAAATATGGTATAAGTTCTAAAAGCAATTCTCATTTTCAATTAGACCTAAATTCCTTCAGAGCAATTCTCATTATCAATTAAGGGTATTTTTATTTAGAGTCTATAAGCATTCTCATGACATTGTAGAGATAAATAAAAATTATTAAATTACCATGCCAAGTTTATAATCTTTAATCCTTTAAATAGAAATCCTTGTCCCCAAGCAATTTCATAACCTTTAATTAATTCTAATTGTATTTCCACCAAAATGCACTAATTCTCATTACATACATTTTGATTAACAAGTCATATATGATGGACAAGCATACACAACATATTCAAACTCACAATTAAAATCAAATCATTCATATAATATAAAATAAAAAATGTAGTTCATTAATTCATTCTTCCTTGCAATTCTAACAAACAATGACTTAGCTAAGGTACATATTAAATATAATTAAACAACAACAAGAAGGAAAATAAAACATCAAGAACTAATAGAGAGAAAGATAGAACTTGAATGTAGATAGCCTTTTTGAAGATTCCTTGACTTGCTTGAATGATCTTCACTTGAACTTAAAATTGCACTAAATACAAATACTAAACAATACTAATACTTTGAATATTTTACTAAGTGTTTTTTGATGTCTCTATATCTTTAAAATGATGTCAATACATGTATTTATAGGCCTCCCAAACATCCTAACTCATACACTTTCAAAAAAAAGGAGTTAATTGTGAAAGGGTGTGTGTAAACCACTCGGTCCACTGTGCCGAGTAGAGTGGGAGTCGACACAGGCACCCTCTGTCATGACTCGGCATAGTAGAATGAGATGACACAAGGCTTCTTTACTTGGCTCAAGTCGGCACCAGCACATAGGACGAGTCGGCACAGGTAGGCGAGTCGATATAGACACTGACTGTTACGAGTTGGCATGCCTCCTGAATTGCTTCCCTTGACTTTTTGAATACCAAACTTTATTCCAATGCACTCCAAAGAAACTTTAAGCTTGAGATTAGCCTAAAAGAACCTATAAATCATACAAATAACATTAAAAGCACACAAAATCATACAACTAACAACAATAACATAATAACTAAACACAATGCAAATGCAAACTAATTAAAAAGTCAACAAAATAATCCTAAATTACTATAATATTTTGCATACTATCAACGATGAGAAAGGTTTTCTAGAGGAACTTATGATAAGCTTAAGTCTAGGAAATTTAGACCTTGTAAAGTGTTAAAGAAAATCAGTTCTAATGCATATGTGATTAAGCTGCCATTTGATTTACAAATCAACCCCATCTTCAATGTTTCAAACTTATATCCATTTTGAGGGCATTGATGGGGAGTTAGAATCTGTTTCTAAGCAAACTAGTCATCTACCAAAGTGTAATCAGATGTGTTGGATGTCAAAGAAGTGGACATCAAGAATAGGGAAATCATTATAAAAGATTTTTGATGAAATGGTTAGGTAAACCTGCTAGTGAAAGTAATTGGATAGCTGAAGATGAATTGAAGAAGATTGATCCTGAGATGTATGCCAAAATTGTTCAAGTTTTTACACCAGAGCCAGATTTTTTTCCAATCTAGGGAGAAAGATGCAGGAGCATCTCTTTTCCCTTTTTAATTAGTATTATTTCTCCTTTTCTATTTTGATTAGGATTATTTTAGTTCTAGTAATTTTAATAAAATAATCATGTGACTAGCATATGACTTTTTAAGTTAGGTTTATTATATGAGCCCTAGTATAAATAGTCTATTAAGACTATTCTGCTATGGTAACTTATTTTTATCAATAATATAATCTTTGAGGTTTTCCCTAACAAAACCCTAATTAACCTTGTGGTTCCAATCCCAATTCAATCATCCCAATTCATAATTTTGTTTAAAGATATTATTTAAAACATGTTACCATATCATTAGGCAAATTTATATCTAAAATGGACTTTCATGTCTTAAAGAAGTTCTAAATTTTCAAACCTTGAATTGTTGACATGTCATTGGTCGTATTCAGCATATGTCAATTTTGTCAAGTACTCAAAATTTGCTGGTGTTATTTTGTACATTTTTTAAACATGGTATCTCTTTGTAATAAGTTTGTTTTTTAATCTAAACCACTGATATCTAGAGCCCAATAGGCTGACTAATTTAGGTCGACCCAGGTAGAACCACAAAAGTAGTAAAAGTTTCTCAACAACTATTTAACATTACTGTATTCACTAGGATTCGAACTCGAGACCCTAGCTTAAGCAATTAGTTTGTGTAGTCAGTTTATGATGTAATTTTAATTATGGGAAAGTGGACTATGCATAAAATAAAATATGAACCCATTTGATATCTATTTGTAGTTGAAGGATATAATATTGGCTCTTCTCAATAAATATGATCTGGTTTTATCTAATGATATTATCGAAACAATTATGGACAAGGTATAAAATGAGATCTCAGACACTTGGAAGATCAATTTAACTATAATTTTTGGTTTTTTTTTTCATGGTAGTCGACCACGTAGGCATTCATGGAGACATATATAATGGGTGATGGCAGGCTTGATCAAGAAGAGTGGGATGAATATGCAAGTGCTGCAAGGAATCCATTACTCCTAAAGAACATAGCCCTTCCTTATTTAATGTAAATTCTATACGCTGCTGTGGAACTAACATTTTGTAACTAATTTGATGCTAGTTTATAATATTGTGTTGTATCATTTTTTGAACTTTATTTCTACTATTACATTTACATGAATTTAAAAAATTTCTTTTATGTATATCCTTTTATGAGAATATATATATATATATATATATATATATATATATATATATATATATAATTTTTGCAATTTCAGGGACATAACTATATCATTTCCCAACTTCGTGCCAGGAAGTGACTCTTCCTATTCATCGTAGTTTCACTATTAAAATAAGGGTTTTTGGTGTTTAAATCTCCATGGTGGGGAGCTTGCAAAAAAACATATGGAAGGGTGAAGGAGCTTGAAAAATGCCAATTCCATACAGGCAACCTAAAGAATAAAAAATCAATATATCGACCAGTCAAAATACTATATATTGAAGGTAGTAAAATTCTAAAATACAAATATAGTAGAATTTCTTGCTCCTTGTGTTTTTGTGTTCAAACCCAATAAAAAATTTGTATTAGGTAATAGTTCTATATATATGCATTTATATATACACACACACACACACACACACATACACACACGACTAGTTGTTGTTAAAGCAATGAATTTTTCTATTTTTTAAAAAAAAATTAGAAAATTTAATAATTTTATACATTAGGTTTTATGTAGCGCCTTCACTACCATCAACTCCATTAGTAAAGATAACTAGGAAATTAATGGTAATAAAAGTGTTACTTCTAAAATTAAAAAAAATCTCTTAACAATTAAAATTTTTCACTAGCTTAATACTAGAATCTTAATCATTAAATAATGCTAATCTCATGTGAACATTTCATAAATGAATACCATTCATTCTTGTAAAACTGTAAGTACATGTTGGTGGATATTTATACTATATCCTTATTTCTGCTTAAGACAATTTACAATCACAATAATAACATTTCCTGTCATATTTTTCCATAATCAAATACTTTCAATATAAATAGATGGCAAGGACACTTTTAATATCATAACAACTCGTAGATATAATAATAACATCAGTAATACTACATAACCATCATCAGTAGATGAAAAATATATACATCATATACAAGCTTGAGAGTACCAAATGCCAATTAAAATAATAACCTAATACATAGGTATCTATGATTGTAGCATCTCTTTCTCTCATAGTAGTCGGAACCACGGCCGATCTACATATCATAATGATGATGATGGTGATAAACAGAAAGTTTCAACCCTCTCCACACCCTCACAACCTCTCTAGCCCTATGGATAAAAAATATCCCAATAATAGCATAAGAGTGTCTAAAGGCCTCTAGCAAAAAGCTCAAAAAGTCAAAATATACAGATGTCTAATCCGCATTATACCTAGGAGAAGGTGACCTGAACGTCGGTGGAGGTGGCGTAAAGGACGCGGAAGGTCATGCAGACTCCATCCAAAAGATCCTCTCAGACGGCAGACATAAGGACCTCCACCTCTATGGGTTGAACCATAATCCGGAACACTAGCTCAGCATCTGAATCATGATGCACAATGTATCGTACAAGTGTCTCCGCCTCTATGATCTCGTAAACCATCGTGGCCCAATATACTGCCATCTCTTCCTCCATTGTTAATTACTACCTTAATCTAGGAAAATCATTTTATAAAATAGTGGTGAGTAATTTCACAAGAAATTACCCAATGAGCAGCTAAAATATCTTTAGTTGTAAAACATCAAACCAAAACCATTTTGAATCAATTCCAGTATAAATCTCAAAACTGTTTAATACACATAAAAGAACATAATTATCAAAAGAACTCTTTTAACAAATAATACTTTATTTCCACAAACCATTTAATAAAAAGTTTCCGTCATAAAAGAATCATTTAAAGATTTCCATAAGTAATACCAATAAGCATCTACATTAAATCTTTTTTACAATATAAGTTCAACTTCAAAGCAACTTTAAATACACTTGAGGTTAAATTCCTCAATCCAATAATAATGTAGGATTCAAATAAATGAATAATTAAAAGCATCATAATCATGATTGAATTCTTTAATAGATATTCCATTCGGTTGTCTCGAGAGTTGAGAATTTCATTTATTTAATATTATTTTCAAGTATATCTTTCTCAATTTGTAATTCATATAATTATTATTCATAAATAATATATTCCCCTAACTCTTCTCAGAATTAACAACGATATACAAGAATCAATCTCTCTCTCTCTCTCTCTCTCTCTCTCTCTCTCATAATCATCTCAATTCTTTTTTTCATAGCCCACACTGGTCAATTCACATGATCATTCAGAAGATCATTCACAATACCTCGTATGCATAGGGTATAACCACAAGAATTCACCCTAAAGGCACTTCTGAATCCCTGCACTGTCCGAAAGATAGTTATAATTCGAGTGGCCAACTCCTCTCATATATACATATATATCACCAACTCTTACATATCATATATAAATCAATATAATCTTTATAATATTCATAAGATTAGTAAGGGTATAATTATATCATTTCGATGTTTGTTTATATGCATTCACCGAGATTCTGACTTTGATTTCTTTTCCATACAGAATTTAGTCTCTTTGTCTGAGACTTATAAATCTCATATCATTTCATTAATAGAAAGTGTTTTTGAATCATTTTTATATTCTAGTACATTATTCCAATATTCGATTCAAGATACCATTAAAAAAATTGAAGTTTTAAGTTAAACGGGTCGTGAAACAGTGCGCAGGGACATATGTTTGAGCCACAGAGGCGCCAGCCTCTGTAAAAAGGTGCCCGCCTCCTCCATGGGCAGACACACACTTATACGATTAGACGTACACCTCTACACTTCTAGAACCCAAATTTCAGAGGAAAATTTATAAAATTTTACACTAAAAACTTAATTTTTCAGCACCAATCGATCATATATTATGCACATAATTTCAAAATATGCTCAAGCATACCTAAAGCTACTTCAATCACTATAGATCTAAATAAAATCATGAAGAACTCAATATTTATAAACAAAAATGGCTTAGAATCAAACTTGAAACAAAAACCCATAACAATTTGATGCCACTCACTAATTTCTCCTGCTGATTTCTTGTCTTCCTTGCTGAAATTCGGATTTAGGTTTTTCAGAGTACTTTCTCTTCTTTTTTCTCATTCCTTTCTCTCCTTCCTTCTCCTTTTTGCCCTTCTTTTCTTCTTTTTCCCATCTCCTATACCTATTCCTGTAGCTTTCAGCAACTCCACCTCCTCATTTCCACTTCAGTCCCTTATCTTTCTTTTTCTTATCCCTTAACTTCATTTACTTTCATTCGTTTCAATTACAACCTAACTTTCTTTCAATTTCATCCTTCAAAAATCTATTTAATTAAATCCAACTTTATATTCTTATATTTTATTCTTATCATATCTTACCAAAATAAAAATATTAACTTCCACCAACATAAATTTAATACATGAAAATCAACTTCTTAATTAATTATCTAAAATAATAACAATTAACACCAATCAACACTAATTTAATATAATCGAATAATCCTTAATTGTCATTAATTTAGATGAATCCGGTTCAAGGACACATATATTATATTTTAAGAGTGAATAATGAAAAATGAAAAATGAAATAGAACATAATTTTTAAAATTTGGCCTTGATAATTTTGAAGCTCGGCATTTAATGGATACTAGTCGTAAATTCACGAAATTCGCAGACTACATAATAGAATAATTAAATAAATAATTTTAATATAATAACAACCAAATAAACTAAAAATAAAACATATTACACTAATTTTATTTTCTTTAATTTTTATTACCATAATCTTAGTTATAATAGGATTAGTTTTGACCTTTAAGAATTATTATGTTAGTATTGTGATACGTATAATAGTATTTTAATTAAAAAATAACACTAATAATTATCATAAAACTCTATTTTTAATTTTTTAAAAAATATAAATTTTTAATGGTTTGGGAAAAATGCTTGAATAATTTGGCATATAATTGTTTATCTTGCAATATCTGCAAAGCTATTCGAACATGTCGTTCATGCACTTCCTTACTTGGAGAATAAATGAGGATATTATCAATGAAAATAATAACGAAATGATCTAAATATTATTGAAATGTTTTGTTCATCAATGACATGAATGCCACAGGTGCATTAGTCAATCCGAATGGCATAACTAGAAACTCATAATGCCCATATCTGGTTTTAAATGCTATCTTGAGAATATAAGATTTTGCCACCCGGAGCTGCCAATATCCCGATCTCAAATCTATCTTCGAGAATACTGTAGCATCCTTTAATTGATCAAGCAAATCATCAATTCTCGGTAATGGATATTTACTCTTCACCGTGACTCTATTCAACTGTCGGTAGTCTATGCACAACCGTATACTGCCATCCTTTTTCTTTACAAACAAAATTAGAGCTTCCTATAGTGAAATGCTTGGTCTGATAAACCCTTTCTCCAATAACTCCTCTAGTTATTTCTTTAATTCTTTTAACTCCATAGGTGCCATTCTATACGGAGCAATTAATATCGGTGCCGCCCTTGAAATAATTTCAATCTCAAAATCTACTTCTCGGTATGGAGGTAATCCAGATAATTCATTCAAAAATACATCGAGAAAATTTCTAACTACAGGTACATCCGTTACCCCAGGACTAACCTTTGTGGTATCCACAATATTAGCTAAGTAAGCCTCACATCCTTCTCTAATTAAATAAAATGCAGTCACTGCTAAAATTAAACAAGCAGGTATAATTTTTCTCTCACCCACTAATATTATCTTTCTCTGCCTCGAAATATCTATAACTACTTCCTTTGTATAACAATTCACATAGCATGATGCTTTGCTAACCAATCCATCTCCAAAATGACATTAAACTCTTCTAGTTTATAACCATTAAGTCTATATATAAGGTCACACCATCTACTAGTATAGGATATGCTCTCATCACTGTATTTACTACCACCATACCACCAGCAGGCATAGAAACATATAGAATATGTTCTAATGGTTCAATCGTATCATGAACTCTCAATGCAAACTCATTCGATACAAATGAACATATGGATCCAGGATCTATCAATACAAATGTATCATGGTCAAAGATAGTAAATATACCCATGACCACATCTAGAGCTGTAGGAGCTTCTTACCGGATGATGGCATATATTCTTGCTTGGTTTTGAGGTTAACCAACCGATCCAGCTTGTGTTGAAGTACCAACACCACTTCCTCTAGACCTCTTCCTCGACTAATCTGAGGTACATTCTCTCATGCACTACTCTATCCAGTCATTTGAGATCCTTCTGTACTTTTTCTTACCGGACAATCTCTGATGAAGTGGCCAGGCTGGCTACAATAATAGCATACACTCGGTTTAAAACTCCAACATTCACCCGAGCGAAATCTGCCACATTTATTATATATTGAATCTGAGGGGCCACTCATGGATCTACCTAGTCCCTTTCGACTGTCAGATCTCCCAAATCCTCTACTATAAAATCCTCCTCTTGATTGGTTGGACCGGCACATCCTCTAAATCTGCCCCATTGAAAACTAGAGCCTCTTAAAGATGAACTACCACCTGTTCGGGTTGGAGTAGTGAATGTACCAGTAGTTTTCTTTTTTTTAGCTTCCACATCATTCCTTTCTATTATTGTCTCTTCAGTTGATGAGTGTAATTTATCACATATTTTTAAGTTGAATTTTAATGAATTTTGAATAATTAATTAGTTATGTTTGGGTAGAAATTAGGTTTATTTAGGATATATTTTCATTTATTGCTTTATTTATGATTTTATTGTCTTTTTATTAATTTCTATCAGTTTAGGAGTTTTTATTAAATATTTCCCTTTTTATAGGTAAGTCTAGAAAGAAATCCCAAAAAGCTAAGGACTGGTGCGAAGTGGGATGCGTCATGGCATGCTGGAAGCCGTGTTTCCTACTAGACTCGAAGCAAACATGACATGACTTATGAACGACATGATGGAAGCCATGCCATAAACTTAAGAATGCAACACGGTTTATGATTCGGCTAGATAGAAGCCACGTCGAGCTGAGAAAATTTCCTTTTCAAGAATTCAAGTGCAAATAGATTTGCTATGAGACTTTGCTTGTAAAAGGGATACAAGGAAGCTTTTTAGAGGATCTAGACTCCATTCAATTTTCATTCCATTCACCTCCATCCATACCTTGGGATGGAGAGCAAGCTTTTAACGAAGATCGAAGAAAGAGGATTTGATTTGATATTTTTGTTCATCGCCATAACTATGCGTGACTAATTTCTCTTAGGGTTTGGATTTATGTAGCTAGTCTATTACTTGTTGGGATCTTAAATTCCTTTCAATGAATTAGCTTTCAGTCAATTTTACAAGTTGTGCTTATTTTTTTTGTGCTTGATTTTAGGCCTAATTGAATGCATATTTTTGGTAGATTAGAGACAACGAAAGTTGCATGATTTATCAGCTCATAGACTTGTAAAACTTAGGAACCTCGATCATGAAAGTAGACGAATCTTTCGGGAAGTAATAAATCGCTAAAGAACCTAATGAGTCTTAGTTAATTTATTTGACCATAAAAATAGGCCGTATTTAGCTATAGTATGCTTGAATGATCTCGAAAGAGACCTTAAGTAATTTGAGTGATTTACCTTGACTGAGTTAATGATTTGAATTGTGAATTGATCCTATAATTCAAGTAATAACTAGTGAAGCAACTTCAGGCTCTAGTTTCCAATTATTGAATTTTAAATTAAATATTTCAGATTTAGGATGTTTGTTCTTGCTTATTAATTTGTTATTTCATTCCAATTATAATTATTTTGTTAGCTTGTGGAGATAAAATTAAAGCTAGTGCTTGGTATCAATCTCCTCATGGGAACGATACTCATACTCGAATCTATATTACTTGTAGCAAATCGTGCACTTGCGGAAATTACCTAATAAGTTTTTGGTACCGTTGCTGGGGAGATCGACAATACCAATATTAGCGCACTTTTTATTTCTACTAGACTATAATTTTATTTTTATTTAATTTCTTTTACTTTTTCTTTTCAGGTACTTGATTTTTGTTTATGCAAACAAGATCACAACGCCTTAAATTAGAAAAAGGAAACCCAGAGATCGAAGAATCTTGCAAAAAGAACAGGAAAGAGAAGAGAGAACAAGAAAGGAGGATGGCTAACTTAGTAGCACAACGAGCTCAAGCAAGGGCTTTAGAAGAATATAGGGTACCAAGTCTCACAGAAAGCCAGAATTTTATTGTGAAGCCAAATATTAAAGCTAACAACTTCGAAATCAAGCATGAATATATACAAATGGTTTCACAATACCAATTTAGAGGGCTAGCAACCGAATACCCAAATGCTCACCTAGCCTCTTTCCTTGACATATGTGACACATTCAGGATAAATGGAGTGAGTTTGGATGCCATTCGCCTAAGGCTATTTCCGTTTTCATTAAGAGATAAGGCGAAGTTGTGGCTTAGTTCTTTGGCGCCAAATTCCATCACCTCATGGGATACACTTTCTAAGGCATTCTTGACCAAGTATTACCCACCTGAAAAGACTGTAAAATATTACTAAGACCTTGATGGATTTAGACAACAGCCTGGAGAATCTCTTTATAAAGCTTGGGAGAGATTTAAAGATTTACAAAGGTATTACCCTCACTATGGCATTCTAGATTGGCTTCTTATGCAAACTTTCTATCAAGGATTGTCAGAATCCTTATAAATTACCATTCATGCTACTACACAAGGCTCCTTTATATGTAAAACACCAGGTGATGCCTATGCACTCCTAGAGAAGATGGCGTCAAACAATTATCAATGGCATGGAAAGAGAAATCAGCTAAAGAAAACAACGAGAGTGTATGAAGTGGATAGCTTGAGCATGGTGAATGCTAAATTAGACTCTCTTACAAAGAAGCTAGAAAAGCTCAGTTTTGTAGGACATCCATCACAAGTGCTCTCCTATAAAGTGTATGGAGGAGGAGATTCTACTATTGAGTGTCAACAGGGTGACTCCTATTCCCAAGGCTGCTCCATTGAATAACTTAATGCCTTAAATAATTTTAATGGCAGTCCTCAAGGGAATCCTTACTCGAATACATACAATCTTAGATGGAGAAACCACCCGAACTTCTTATGGTCAAATCAAGAAGGGAACCCAACTTCAAATCTAAATCAAGGCTATAAAGCACCACTTCCACCAGGTTTTCAACAGAAGAATTCTTATCATCAACAAAAGCCCAAGTCCAATCTTGAGATGATGATGGAAAACTTTATCCAGTCACAAAATAAGGTAATGCAAAGGGTTGAGGAGAGTCTAAAGTAACATGATGACAACTTCAAGCGATACGATGAAAATATTAGGAGGTACGACGTGAGGTTGGAGCAACTAGCCATACACAATAAAATGCTAGAAAATCTAATAGCATTATAAATAAGCTCCTTAAAATTTTGCCAGATTGGTCAATTCCCAAGTCAACCTCAAAACCCAAGAGAACAAGCCAAAGCTGTAACTTTGAGAAGTGGGAAACAGTTGCCTGAAATTGAGCAAAAAACTAAATAACTATAAGTTGATCCAGAGCAAATTCAAGAAAAGGATATGAAGCTAAGGATTGATGATCAAGAGCCTATGAAGATACAGACACCTTGTTTACCTTTCCCTCAAAGGATAGGTAATAGAGCACTTGACAGACAATTTCAAAAGGTTTTGAAGGTGTTCAAGCAATTAGACATTACCATTCCCTTCTTAGAGGCAGTCACTTAAATGCCAAAGTACGCTAAATTTTTAAAAGACATTATGTCTAACAAAAAGAATTGGGACGATCATGACACTATAACTATAAATGAGGAATACAGTGCAGTGATCAGAAATAAGCTCCCCCAAAAGCTTAAAGATCTAGGGAGTATAACTACACCTTGTATTATTGGTAAATTTTATATTAGTAGAGCTCTTTGTGATCTTGGAGCTAGTGTCACTCTAATGTCTTTATCTTTGTGCAGAAAATTGAATATAGGAGAATTCTGACCTAAAAATATTTCCTTGTAAGGAGAACCCAAACCCACAAATATTTCCTTGTAACTAGCTGACAGGTCCATAGTCTATCCTGAAGGGATTTTGAAAGATATACCAATCAAGGTTGGAGAATTTTATGTGCCTTGTGACATTGTAATCTTAGAGATGGAAGAAGATTCCCAAATCCCTATAATCTTGGGATGACATTTCCTAGCAACAGCTGGAGCTATAATTAATATAAAGAGAGGTAATATCAAGCTTGAAATTTGGGAGAAAACAGTAGAATTTGATGTATTCGAAATGACAAAGAACCCTCCATAGTAAAAATATGTTTCCGAGTAAATGCAATTCAAAGATGTATAGAGAAAGTTTTCCCACAATAATACTCCCAAGACCCCTTGGAAGCATGCTTAGTTCGAGAAGTGGAACCTAATGAAGATATCCTCGAGGTAGTAGCTTATACTAATACTATAAATGCTACCCATGTGCTCCCGCATCGTCAATCTCAAAGGTATGAAACCTTACCTCTTGATTTACATCCTATCTATACTTTGAGGGAGGAAGATGAACTAAAGGTTGAGCTAAAATAGCACCCTCCCGATTTGAGGCTAAATCCTAATATGAAGGAAGTAGTTAAGAAGGAAAGAACCAAGAAGTGGCATGACAAGCACATCGTGAAAAAGGAGTTTAAAGAAGGAGATCAAGTGCTCTTGTTCAATTCAAAACTCAAGCTTTTTCCTAGAAAATTGAAATCCAGATGGTCAGGTCCTTTCTTAGTCAAGCAAGTATTCCCTTATGGCACTATAGAAGATTGGAGCATTCAAGGTCAATGGGCAAAGACTCAAACTCTACTTTAACAATGAGGGTGTTTCAGCAAGTGCCTCATATGCACTTCTCAATCCACTTTGATCACATAAGAGGGAAGTCAAGCTAGTAACTTTAAACAAGCGCTAATTAGGAGGCAACCTAATCTACTTTTATTTCATTTTTGTTTTCTTTTCATATTTTATTTTCCTTACTTCACTTAATTTTCTTTTCTTTTCATTTTCATTTTTATTTTTATTTCTTGAACTTAGGTACATCATAAGCAAGAAATGAGGAGGTTAATAAGCTCAAAAATACCAACTCCAGGTTGAACACAGCTTGGATCATGTCATATTCCAAGCCGTGTCATCCTCTTCAAATCTTCCAGAAGCCTGCATGGCTTTACACACGACCTAGCTCATGTCGTGCATTTCCTTATTATTTTTCCTCATCATGGCAGAGGCTTGCATGGCTTCACACATGGGCTACATCATCCCGTGTTGTCCTGCACCCCTTTACTAACTATTAGCAGATCGCTGCACGACTTTAAGCATGGCTTGTGTCTGGTCGTGTTAAAGACGACTAGCGTCACCACATGACGACACGGGATGGAACACGACTTCCATCATCCCGTGTCTCTAGATTTGAAAACTTTCCATTATTTTTTTAACCCTAGCTGACACGCTCACTCTTAAAAATTCTTTTTTTTTTCTTTTCTCTTCAATATCTTTCTTCTTCCTTTCTTCTAAATTTTTTCTAAACCTTGTCATTCTCTCCACATATTCACCATGGGTAAATCAAAAACTATAGGGAAGTTACTGCATGCTATGCTCAAGGCTATTAATTCAGGGCAGTACCTTTCTCTCTTTTATATTTTTCTTTTTTATTATTTTATATTTTTCTTTTTGTCTTTTATTCTATTTCTTCACTTGTCTTTATTTTGATGCCATTGAGGACAATACCTTGGATAGTGTGGGGGAGGGTCCACATTTTACATGTTTCATGCATTTTAGTTAGTGCGTAGTTACATTTGCATTTTAGGCATAAATATTACATTATCGCATTTAGTTAGTTTATATTATTGCATTATGCATGCTTTTGTATGATATTAGATTAGTAACATAAGTTAAATAAAAATAAATAAATAAATAAATAAATTTTAAATTTGTTTAGGAGGATGTTCACTTTTCATTAATTTTCAACTCGATTTCTCCACATTTTTGTAATGCATGTCCTTAAAACTTTTTATTTTAGTTTTTGTGCAAAATTGATGCTCAGTTGTAATTAGAAGGTGCAAATATAAAAGTGTTCATTTTTTATTCAATTATCAAAATATTGAATGGTTTATTAATTAAGATAGTTGAACATGGTCATTATGTATGAAAAATTTAGTTCTTACAACCTAAGCATGAACCAAAAGTTTAAATTTGAGCATGTAACTTTCAGTCAAAAAAAAATATATCTCTCTTTTCTTAAGTAAGAGCAATGCTTAATTTTAAATTTTTACATGCTCTGAATTTATTCCAATGCTTTAAGTAGAGTAAGAGTATTCAAAGGGCCCACTTGGTGGTATCTACGCTTAGTAGTACGAGAACGGCGGGGGATTACTAAAAGTGGAAAGAATTGATTAGAGAGAAAAAAAAGATAATGTGAAATGGAGCATAAAACACATTTACCCTCAATTTTATTTTTCCTTTAAGGTTATGTTCATTGAATTTCAAATAGGTTATGTGTTTAGGTTGTAATTAGTAAATTATTTATATATGATATACTTTTGTCTGATTATCCTCTTCAGTAAACATTTTTCAGTCTCTGTGTTGTCAACTTACACATCTTAGAAATTGTAACTTTTTTGTTGTAGTTGAACTAATGTTTAAATATTTAAATTTGATTTTTTCTTGAGGACAAGAAAAGCCTTAGAGTGGGAGAATTTGATAAGTGTAATTTATCATGTAGTGAAGTCTCCAATAAATCCCTATAAGTTGGGGGTTTTATTGCCATTTTCTCTCAAATCTCTAAAGTTCAATCCCCTTTCAAATCTCTTCCTCTTCAGTTCATCGGTGGCTACTTCCTCCGGAGCATACTTTGAAAGTCTCACAAATTGTACCTCATAGTCAACAACAGATAGATCATCTTGCTTCAATTCCAAAAATTCAATTTTCTTTATATCCTGGTATATAGCTGGTGTATATTTCTCTGCCAATTCCCTTAGAAAATTTTCCCAAGTCAGTGTTACAGGCATATGCTTACTTCCCGACTCTGTTTCCCACTAATCTAGAGGATCTTGTTCAAATAGGGACATGTCATAGCTCACTTTCTTCTCTGTAGTGCATTCAAATCGATCTAGAATTCTCTCGGTGCTTCGTAGCCATGCCTCAGCTACTGCGGAGCCAATAGTACCCGTAAAGGCTTTAGCACCTTGCTTTCGTATCTTCTCATAAGTTTCATCCACAAACACTTTCTGTTGGTTTTTGGCCCATAGTCCTCATCATTTGAATAAATTCCTGCATGAAAGGATATGCAGCTTGTAGAGGGACTTGAGGTTGGGATTGCTCAGGTTCACCTAATGAATGCATAGGGGTTTGCCTATGAACAAACTCGGAAGACTCTTCTGGGCCAGTGTGAAGTGCTTGGTGTTCATCCATCCTAAGATATGCAATGCACATTAACTATATTTCATCTATGACTTACACATGATATGCCAAGAATGTAACATATTCTCATATCCCAAAAGAATCTAATCCCTGCTCTGATAATACTGAATGTGATGCCCTCAATAATAAACATACACGTAGCCATAATCAAATCCCAATACATGGCATAAGAAATTTTTTCGTAAATAATATGTACATATATAACATGTACTCTAATGTACATACAGTGCAAACTACTCAACATATACATTACACATGGCTAAATGGTGAACATAATGCTATTACAAAATGACAAAATGCCATATGATAATGAGGATGGGTACAATTGCACTAAGCTTACCTCTAGCCCACCTGAATTCACTATCAAAAGCAGACTTCAAGCCTTATGTAACTATGTGTGTAAATTCAAGCACAAACATCACTTAAAAATGTATTATGAATATAAACTTAGTCAAACCAAGAATTAAGATAATTTGGAATAAAAAATAAAATAGAAACATCACTAGGCTGTGCCAGAAGCCTGGCGCTCGCCAATGGCTAGCTTGCTATGAAAGACTGGCGATCGCCAGTCACTGGCAATCGCTAGTGGTGTCAGTAATTCAATTCTGCAAGAAAGGACTGGGGATCGCTAGTAGCTGATTTTTGCTACTGAACTATATTCTACCAAAATACTTCCAATCATACCAATTATGATCTCCCAACCAAAGTATAACACATACATTTACATCATTCATTGCCTCATTCCCACACATTCACTTCCATTTAATATATATCAATCATATACAAAAAGTATATTGAAAATATACACAAAGTATACAAACTTTGCAACACATTCCATTCACATAAAAGCCAGAATTCAATAATTATATGCAAGCATGAATGCAAGAACACATATCCATTCATATTGGGTATCCGACCGGAACCATCATCACATGATTTCCTCATACATAGCCAACTTTAGCTTATTCCTCATAATCATATTTTCACAAATGGCCACATACTAAGACTATTCGTCGAACTTAATCCCAGATCTCACATTCACACATTTATTTTTAAGTAGCTATCTACCCGACTCAGCTTTCCCATATCTCACAATTAATATTTTCACATGTTGCCACTTCTGAGACTATCCGCCTGGCTCAGTCTCAAATCTCATAATTAGTGGAGGCTAGTGACTGGCTCAGCCCCACTATCGCACGTATACCTTACATTCCTCACATATTCATTCAATTTTCACAAATGTATACACCATTCATATTTCAATAGCCATACCTCATTTCACACCATATTTGATAAACACATTCAATCATAATTCACAATGTTAATACATCTCGCTTCTCGTCACTTCAAGTGACTTATACGATCCAAACATAGCAATACCATTAAAATATATAAGAAAGCCAATATACATATATCATATTAATAATCACTTATCAATAGTTCTTCCAACTCTTTAATGGAGAAGAGCTTCTCCTAATGAGTGGTGTCTCCTCTATCTTTGTCAACTCCTACACATAACTACATATCAATCTCATATAGAAAACATGGCACTTGCATCCAAACTCAACTAGATGCAACTTAATACTCAAAGTTTAATATAAATAAATGATGAATACACAAGTCCAATAACCATAATTTCTCTACTAATGCTAGAATTATGAGTCTACTATCAATTCTAATTGGAATTTCTCAATTCAGACATGTATAGAATTATTTATGGATTATTGAACAAAATCGGGTTAAATAGGGCTATCAGAGTGAGCAATAAAATGTCGAGCTCTGTTAAACCTAATAAATGACAATTTCAGCTCAAACTCAAAACCTAAAAATTATAGAGGACTCTCTAAAGTTTTTAGAGTATCCAACCTTGCTCAAATTGGAGCTCTACAGCTCAAATTATGGTAAAAAAGGGCTAATAAAAGAGGAAAATAGAGCACGAGTTTCACAACAATTACAACTTAACTTCAATTATCAAAAATTCATGTAAAGCTTACTAGTTGATGCTCCAATTATTCAAAGACCTCCTAAAGCTTCCCAAAAACCTAGTTAGATGATTAGTGCAAGATTAAAATCTCCAAAACTTATCAAAAATTACTCTCCCTATTCCTTCTCCAATTTTCCTTTCATCTCCACACCCATACACACACACACACACACATGCACTAATCACAAGCTTCCATTTGCACCCCTAAATGTCTCCTTAATTAATGCATGGTTATAATTAAAGAATAAAAATCTAGATACTTATGGGTATTTATCACCATAATTTCCTATTAACTCCTTAATGAAATGGGAATATTACATAAAAACCCTTAACTTCCTATTATGACAATCAAATCTCATTTCCTTTACAATTAGGTCCCTCTCTACTTTACATAAACATATTCATACTTAAATTAAGTCCACTATTCTAATATGTATAAAATGAAGTACATAAGGAAGGAATATGTATTCTAAAATGTGGGTGTTACAATTATGGAAAGGTAAATTTCTAGACTCTTTGAAATTTGTGGACTAAATTGGAAAATTAAAAGACTTAAGGACTTAAAAAGTTTTCAATGGAAATTTTTAGGATTAAAAATTTGTTGTATTGACCATTTTCAAATTGAAATCAAAGTTAAGTTACTGAAAAGTTACAAATCAAAGTTTTAGAACCAATATAAAATTACTCATAAAGTTTAATAACCATAAGAACAATTTACCCAATCAGTAGTGATAAAGTTATTTTTTTTTTCCAAAGAGTAATAGATGCCTACAACACAGTTATAATTTCCAAATTTGTTTTATTATTATATATGTGCTTACTTCAAATTATTTTTTTGTTTTGTCTTTTATAATAAATTTTATTTTCATTCAAAATATGATAAGAAAATTTTGCAATATAATAAACATAATAAATTTGAACAAATTTTTTAAAAAGTAATAATATTTTTTATTTTTATTTTATTTTTTACACTATATATTTATCTGTTTGAAAAGTTATGACATGCCATTTAATCATGCAAATCATAAATTTCACCCTATTTAATACTAACTTGTATTATTCACATTATGAAATAAGTAATACCATTAACCTCCCTTACTTTGTTATTAGTTTATTAGCGGGATGTGAATCAAAGATTAAAGTACTCTATAAAAATATAAAATACATCTTAATAGCATAGTAAAACCAACTACTGCACATATGAACTGAAAGATGAAGAACTTCATAGAAGTTTGAATGAACATAGGAATATTACATCCGCAACCACTTTTACTTGTATAAATTTGTCATTTTCAAATTAACACTTCAATTTGTCTATAGTCGATTATATAAACATATGTTAGAAGATTCAGCCACTTGTACTTGTATGAATTTGCCACTTTGCCCTATGTACTTGTATGAACTTGCCACTTTACTACTATGTGCATGTTGGCGTGTCATCACACATGTCTTACCAATAGTGCAAACAAGTATTTATATAATATGCTATAAACAAGCTAATGTGTTAATTTGGCAAAACTAAAAGTACAGAGGGCAAAGTGACAAATTCATGCAAGTACAGGTAACTACGGATGTAATATGCCAATGAACATAACACTAGTGCAAGATTTAATAGAGCCTTCAATTTTTAAACACCAGTTGTGGTTTTTCCATTTGAGAGAACACTATAAGAAACTATGCTCTATTGAAAAATATTTATATCAAAACTATTAAAATTCTAATTTCAAGAAAAAGACTAATAATTCAACACATGTTCTTTCTCGAAGAGTTTCTGTTGTAATGTCTCAAGAGCATTCTCTTTAAGTTAAAATGAATTGTGCAACTCCTCAGTACTGTCATAAAGTATGAACATTAGCAACAACGTAAAAAAGAGCAGACTAAAAGTTGAAAAGAAGACAACAAGCAGAAAATTTAGAAGTTAATTACACAAATTGGTATTCCTATATTATCCCATAAAATGAAGTTAAGTTCCATATAATGGATGAGATAAGTTTTATTCACTTCAGCAACTGCGGGATGACGGGATTATTCGGTAGTGTACTTGTGAACAAAATTGTTCATGCTCCATGAAAAATTCAAAAGAAAAAATTGTAAAATGAACACACACACACAACAACAAATGATATGAAGAAAAATTTGTTTATCCTCAATAACAATCTGGATCGGCCTCGATAAGGAAAGATTTTAGCTATAATGAAGACTTCTCTCTATCCTAACACTGTGATAGGAACAAAAAGTAATAATATCATATCTTGTTACATATAAGGAACAATGCATACAAAATTTGATCCCCTGGCAAATGATCGAATTAAAATGTATCATCTACCTAGGGAAGGGAGGCATAAGACATGGTTGTATATGTCCATAGAAATAGGAAGAGAAAGAGATAATTGATAACTCTCTGCTTCACTGTTTGTTAGTAAATAATTAAAGCGTGAATGACGATTTCCAACAAAAGACATACTCAACACAAAATTCAGGCATTCTTTTAATGCATTATTCTAACTCAAGCACATCTTTTACATTTTGACTTCAACCAATAGTGCATGCAATTTCTTTAGTATAGAATACAAAATAAGATCATAAAGAATGGGGCAAGAAAAATGATCCAGAGACAGAATTTACCTTATGAAACTCCTGAATATATTGTTTTGCTAATGCTCATTTATGAAGCCTTCCAAATTTGGAATCAAGTTCAATGTACTTCTCTTCATGCTCTTTTATTTGTTGATCTTATTTTTGTTGAGCTACTCAAAGAAACCCTGCTATGGATTCAGAGTTTGGATAATGACAGATAAAAGCACAAGCATATCATTCCTTAAAAAATATTTAAAAAAATTGAAAATCATGTAATTGTAAAAACAATACAAGTAGACAATTACTTGGTCATCCTGGTAATGTGCTTTCCATCGCTCGTCTTGATCTTGTTGGTCATCGGAGGTTGAAGAGATGGTGTCGTTTATTCTATTGTTGTTGTCGTTAAATAATAAAATAAACCGTGCAAGAGTTGGTGATGATGACTGATGAGAGTTGAGGAAGAGGAGTAGAATAGAAGGCAGTGAAGAGGATTAGAGTGAAAGCCCCACAGATAGAGATAAATTAGGCAGCCATTGAAGAAGAGAGGAGTGAAAAAATTGATCGGTCAATTGGGTTTACCACAAACGCTAGTATAAGGGAAATCCCCCTGTCGCTGCCGTAGCAAGTAGGGGGAATTCCCCCCCCCCCCCCCCAAAAAATAAAAATAAAAAAAAAAAAAAAAAAAATTAAAACCCAATGTAAAATGGGGGGCAGATTGGTCACATGTAGCAACCTGCACCCCTAGTATATGAGAGGGTTCACAAGTAACGGGCTGATATAAATTAGAGAGTATTAAGTGTTTATTAGAAATTAAAGTGAGTAAAGATGTAGCTTTTTTTTCTAAAATGAGAAGAAGACAATGAAGAAAAATGAGCAACTGGAAAGGAAAATGAATAAGATTTTAAGATTTTAATGGTTTCTTTTTTTTTTTTTGAGCATAATTTTAATGGTTTCATTTAATCAATATCTAAAGAGGCTTACATCAAGCAGAGAATGCCTCAAAAATTGACGAATTACATAGAATTTAGAAAATAGACAAAAAAGCTCATCTAGTTTGCCGCATAGATGTGAGAAATTTGTTTAATACATTCACTTTCCTTTATATATTTATATTTGGGGTTAAATGCAACCGTGGTTAACCAACTTTATATTTATTGAAGTTTGGGTATTAAAGTTCAATTTATTTCTCTTTGGTGACCTAACTTTAATTTTATTTTAAAAAGAGTACTGCTAAAAATTTTTAGTCCTCTAAATTTCTCTTCAAATTATTTTAATCCCTCAATCTCTTTATTTTTTCAATTTAGTCCAAAAGCTACAAAAAATTTAGAAGTTTAACTTCTCCTAACCTATGTTACTACTTAAAATGAGTTTGATCTTATTAGGTGGAATCAAAATAATTTCCAAATTTATTCTTATTTTTTAATAAATGTATAGAAAATATGGATTTATTTCTAAAAAATCTTTAATTTTGGATCAAAATAGTAATTTTAGATTGTTCAGGTACTAAATGATTTTGTAAGTCACTATTGTGAAACTAAATAAAAGTATGGTATCTAAAAAGATACAAATTAAAATTTGGCGATCAAATTGAAATAAAGCTAAAGTTCAGTACCTTCTCATGCATTTGACTCTATAGATTTGAGTAGTAGTATGATATGTATAATAGTATTTTAGTTAGTCGAACGTAGAGTAGCCTAATATCATTAGTTCCCTTCAAGGCATCAATAGGTCAAAGGTACAATCTTTATCTTCTCCCCTCTTCAAGTTCAAAAAAAATAGTATTTAGTTAAAAAATAATACTAAATAACTATGGTAAACATTTTTTTAAAAAATTTTTTAACAAAAATTAAAATTTTAAATGATTTTACATATTAGCTTTTAGGAGTGAATATTAAAATATGAAAATAGGGACTTGTCAAATTTTAGACTTGATGATTTTGAAGCTCAGAATTATATATACACAATAAATTTGATAATGTAATATAATATATTGAAAGTAAGGTGGTGTTTAATAAAACTGAAATTAAGTGTTGAATGCTAAATATAATAAATACTGAATTTTTTAAGTACTGAATTAAATAAATTTTTTTGATAACTATAAGTGCTGAAAATCATAAAAGTGATCAATTTTACCTATTTAATCTTGTGATATTGATAAGTGAATAATAATTTTTAAATAATAAGGTCAAAATAGTCAATCTAATAAAAAAATTTTAAAACCTAATAACTTAATGTGTTCAGTAGATATTTTAAGTTAAAAGTTTTAACTTATTACTTTAAGTACCTTTTAACATAATTAAATAATTTAAGTTGGGTCCATTTTAGGTTATCAAACCAACTTAAAATAATTAAATGCTAAATATATTAATTTTCAGTATTAAGTGGTGTTATCAAACACCCCTAAGTTTAAGAATAACAATGGATTCCACATCAAACTAAAAAAAACGCATATTTACATATTCAATAAATTTTGGTCCACTCGTGTTATGCAACCAGAGACTCAGCGCTCTCAATAAACAAAGAAATCAAACTACAATAATAAATATTTGCATATCACATCTTCAATTTACTAATATAGTAATATTACAGTGACACTCTCTTTGAATACAATGTCTACCATAAAATGAAAATAACATGGTCATTCTCATGGTTAAATATAAGTTACGCTTATTACAGTTTGAATATTAAACTTTAATTTGTTTTTTATTGATAATCTAACATTAATTTTATTTCAAAATGAATATTACTAAATTTTTTTAATTCTTCTAATTTTTCTAATAGCCTTTTTAATCCCTCAAGCTTTTTATCTTTTTAATATAATCCTAAAATTACAAAGAGTAATTAAAAAATATTTTCTCCATCCTTTCTCAAAGCTCTGATACTAGTTAGTATGAGTCTACTTAGCACCAAATGAATATATTTTTCTAACTTTGTTTATAATTTTAGGACTAAATTAAAAAGATAAAAGACTAAGGGATTAAAAAGTTTTAAACAAAAATTAGGAGGATTAAAAATTTCTGACAATACTCTTTTTGAAATAAAATTAAAGTTAAGTTATCAAAAAGAAACAAATTGAAATTTAGTACCCAAACTATAATAAGTGTAAAATTTAGTGACGATTAATATATATAACCCGGTCATTTTTTTTTATCAAGTATGTTTAAATTATACTATTTAAAAATTATGAATTCAGTCTCTTATTATTGCATAAGTGAAACATCTCTCCTAAGTTTAGAATAATAATAATAATAATAGCAATACTAGATGGCAAAATAATGACAATTGATTTCAAAAAAATTGTTGTCAACATCAAAATTTTTAGCTGCTGAAAAATACATTGAGAATACAGTGATGATCACTACTCCAGTAATCTCAAAAGGATTGTTACTGTGAAAGAAAATGACAAAAGACTATGAAAAACGCTTTAAAAAATTTGAAATAGAAATTGTGTTAAAATTACATAAAATAATTTTTGTCATTTTTCTTTTTTGAGGATTTAATTGTAATTTATTAAAATTCAATGGAGCAAATGTGTAATTTTGTCACCATATATTTACATTTCCACGCACTCATGTGACTTTATATTTTTTTGTAATTTATTTGATTTTTTTAGTTTTTTTTTTTTATCACTTTATCTTTTTATTTTCTATGTATAGCTTTATTTAGTTATGATTTATTTTACTTTAAAATTCTTATCCTAAGGTCATCTCCAACCTAAAACATCAAAATAGTATAAATTTTGCACTATTTTGATGTATCTATAGTAATTTAATCTTCAACCCATAACAACAATTTTCACATTAAAAAGAATATTCTCTATATATTCCTTTACATTTTTTATTTTTATTACTTTTTTTTATTTTTACAAATTATACCCATAATATTTTAAATATTTATATAATGTTTGATAATGTTTTTAATCTTCATGTAATGTTATTTTATATTTATGTGAATATATTATGTACATATGAATATATTATGTACATATAATTAATAATATATGTAATGAATATACATAAATTATTAATTTTGAAAATATAAATAATAATACATTCAAATAATTTTATATTAAAAATAAACAAATTAATTATCGTGAAAAATGAAATAAAATAATATAAAGTAAAAATTGGTCTAAAATATGTGAAATGTAAAAATATAGAACTTATTTTATAATTATACAAAATAATAATAATAATAATAATAATAATAATAAATATTTGGTGTGTGAATGTTTTGATGTGGCGCTGTTCACATACATCAAATTAGTGTCAATTTTGGTATTGAGTTAAACACCTAATCCATCGCCAATTTGATGAATTGGCGATTCCGTTGGAGATGGCCTAATAGGTTTAGATTACTTTCAGGTTTTTCAAAACCTTTATATAAACACAACTTTTCTACTAATTAAGAGGAGCAAAGATATGTAAAACAAATAGGGAAATATACGTCCTCGCTTGCTTGCCCTAGTGGCAAAGCAGTTGGAAAGACATTGGGGAGAGCAGGGTTCGAACCTCCTCCCCTCTTGCTCTCCCCAAAATCCCATAAGGAACAGACCAGTTGGTCCACTGCTCAAAAAAAAAAAAAAAAAAGGGAAATATACACAAATATCATCTTTTTTAACTTAAATACCTTAAGTTTTCAGAAATTACATTCATGTCTCTTTTTATTTACCTGCATGCCCTCTCTTTTCTTTTTTATTTTCTTCCATGCATTTTCTTTTTCCTTCTCTTTTTTCTCTTTTTTTTTTTTCCTTTCTTCTTTATTTTTATTTTCTTCTCTTTTTATTTCTATTTTTTCATCATTGTT
>CATIWO010029678.1:0-20480 GCA_949673435.1 Macaranga tanarius | reverse complement strand
TAAAACATCATTCTCAAACTCCCTATTTTCTCATATTGGATTCCGTTGAAGTATTTCAATCTTTAGTCCCTCTATTGGATTCTTGAACATCATCATCACTATTGACTAATACATCGAACATTATAATGTCTCCATTTAACTTTCCATTTCTAGGTTTGACATTTCCTTACCAAAAAGGAATAAGGTTAGATATATATATATTTTTACTTAATCTCTCATCATTCTCTTTTCTTTAGGATTGAAATATTAGTTCCACTTAATTATACTGGATACCTTACTTCAATCATCATTTCCTTATTATATTATCTTTCCGGCCACATTACTAACGTACATACTTTAGTCTCTACTCGTAGACTTCAAAATTTCCATAATTCTTTATTCTACTTCTCAAGTCAATAAGTCCTCACTAAGAAGGAGTAAGTTCGTATACACCTATATGGTAGGGTGTGTATTCGGCCCTAGGCTTCGACTATACATAACTACCCAATTATGCTATTCACACTTACAACTATAATTTCAACTAAAACTTTGAAGCCCCAAATGGAGGCCTAAATGGTGAAATTTTGACATCAAAATAGGGTTCATCAGGTTCCCCTGATGAAAGCCATATAGCTCTCTGAGTTAGCTTCAATTTAATATATTACGGGCCTCGTGGCTCATCCGATGCCGAAAGTTAGGTCCTTCTTAAGCAACGCTGCGCGTCTCAACCATCCAATTTCGACCGTTCATCAATATATCCAACTTTGAAGATTTAAACTCATTTTCTGACATTTCAAATGTTCTGGAATGTTAATCTATCATTTGGTTCACTGTTATAATTCAATTGGGACTGTAAATAGTCAAATCGGAAGCATTTCAAGTCGCGGAGGCGCAGACTCTGCGCGAGGGCGCCGACTTTGCGCACAGAGGCGCCAACTACGCTCACGGAGGCGCCGTCCACGCGTGCAGAGGCACCGACCACGCGTGCAGAGGCACCGACTTCGCTCCAAGGGCGCCGGCTTCATCGCGGAGGCACGCAGGCGCCGCCTCAAAGTAGAGGCACGCAGGCGCCGCCCTCTAGCCTTCTGGGTCGACAGCAGTACTGATTTCAAATAAAAATTTGATTTTTCAACACCCAAAAACTCAGAATTTACATAACCAACAATTTTAAACATATCTACAACATGTATACAACATGTATACATCATAATTATGTCTAAATCTCATATTTAAACATCACTTTCATATATTTAAATTCAAATCCAAATCAAATAATAATTTGATCAAAACTCAAGTTTAATGGTCACTCACCACTTTCTCCAGAAGAATTCATTCTTCGTTGCTGCTAAATTTTGGATCCTAGCTCCCAGATTACTTCCTTCTCTTTTCTTCCTTTTCTTTCTTCTCTTTTTCCTCTTTTCTTTCTTTTCTTTCTCTTCCTTTCTCTTTTCTTTCTTTTCTTTTTTCTCTTTCTTTTCTTTTCTTTTTCTTTTATTCTTCTTCTTCTTTTCACTTAAATCTCTCATCTTCCTATTCTTTATCTCTTAGTCCTTCTACTTGCAATCATTTCAATCAAGTCCTCATTTTCTTTTACAATTGTATCCTTCCAACTTCCTTCAATAAAACTTAATTATTTATTGTAAAAACATTATTTACTTCCTTATCAACATAATAAACATCAACTCTAATTCACATCAATTTAATATAATTGAATAAATTCCTAATTATCATTAACTTTAATTAATCCGGTTCAAGGACACGAATGTTACACATAAAGTTGTACAACTATTTACAGGCGACTAAGCTGAAAGAAAAATAAATTTTGCAAATGGAGTGGTGAGCATTTTCATAGAAAATACTCAGTGAGCATAATAAACTCCCGAAAGTATATACGTAAATCTCAAAGTGAAAATATTAAGATAAAGAAAATAATATCTCAACTTCTATTAAATTATGTTTTAATAAAATAGACCAGATAAACAAGTATTCAGCAATATCATCGGCAATTTCCTTTTTAATAGTCAAATAGATTTATATATATATCAATCGAGAGTTAATACTTTAATACAATATTTTCATTAGCCAAATCAATACACTCGACAAATTAATTTTCTTTTTTGTTAGAATGCTATCAATGTGGTGGGAACTAGTCAGCACATTGAAGGTTCAAATCAGGTATGCATACCTATAAAATAAAACCACTCAGATTAACTTCAAAGACTTTTATAATCTCGAGCGTTGTCCTAAAGATAATAATTATAAATCTCCTAACCCTGTATCCCATATTTAGGAATTAGTAATTTTACGTGAGCAGTTGTGTTCCGGACACAATCTTATATCTCACCGAACCCTGCCGTACCCCGGGTACGGTCTTACAGCAACCTTTTTCTTTTAATGTACATATGCTCAAAATTAATTACATTTTCAATCAATATATATATATATATATCAATCATTACTCAAATAATAATAATAATAATAATAATAATAATAATAATAATAATTATTATTATTATTATTGTTAGGGTTAATTAGTATTTGCCCCCTGACATTTGCCATATTACACTATTTCATCCATGACGTTTAAAAATTACATTTTTTCCTCCTGCTATTTTGAAAAATTATACTACTTAGTCATTCTATTAAATTTTTCATGATAATTGCTGTTAAATAGTTATAAATGACCATAATACCCTTTCATCCTCTGCTACCTAACGCCACCCAACTACTAGCCAACCTTCACAAGCTCGTTTAGGAAGCATTGGAGAAAGATGCTGTCACGGGGACCAAACTCAACTAGTTGAATTAATTATAGTTGAATTAATTTAAAAAATAAAAAATAATAATTGATGAACTCCCATGAGAAATGGACAGGAGCCCGCTATATCCTTTAGACCCGAGCTCAAACTAGAGGCAAAGCACCATTTGATTAGTAGAAACAGAGGTCACCGGCTCCCAATCCATCATACATTACAAGATTGCACTTTGCTCGATTATCTGCTCCTTACACTCTGCTTATTTAGAGGTTTTTCAAGGTTTCTCAAGGTTCGAAAACCATGGAATCAGTAATGTTGGTATGGCCCTCGCATCGCCTACCAAGTGTTTGATGTTTTTACCCATCCAACCATTGACCATTCTCCACTTCTTTGGCATATTTTAAATTCAGCTATATTCTAGATGGCATTAACAATATTGAGAAAACCCACCAATCTCACCTCGTTAGCAAGTTCATTTCTCCTTTAAAGAATGTGTAGTTTCTGCTCAAAAGCTTCAACTTTCATTGATAAAACTAAAGGCACAACCGCTAAAGCATCACAAACAGCTAATTAGTCTAGTAATATCCATCTTTCTCCAATGTTATGTAATGAGAGAGAGTCTTTAGTGGTTATGATATTGAGCACATATCCTCTGAAAATACTATCTAGGAAGCAGCTGAAATGATTGATAAGCTCGTTGAAAAGAAAGCTGAAGTTGTAAGTTGAGTTAAATTATAAAAAGAAAACTCAATGCTAGCTCTAGAGTGGCTTCGATTGGAATTGTTTCACGTATTTGCTTTCTTTGTCTTGCTTTGTCTTTTGCCATTCAGTTTAGGAACCTAAATTGATTGAACTAGATAATGAGAAGTTGAAGGTTTTTGTTATGCTGATAATGATCCTGGTTGGAAGTTGACTATTGATGAGTATTATCAGAGGCAATCTAGGCACATTTTTTATACCATTGTTTCAACACTTTCTAAGGTATTGGTTGTTTCTTTTTTCTTTTGAATTTGGTTTAGTGAGAAATTTGGAAATTTTCATTGTTAATTTAAATAGTACGTAAAAAAAAACCTAAATAAATCCTTTGTTATAGCTATGATTGAGATTGGGTGGTGATGAAGGTTGGCTAGTGTTGGGTAGCAGAGGATGAAAGGGTATTATGGTCATTTATAAGTATTTAACAACAATTATAACGGAAAACTTAACAGAAGGATGAAGTAGTATAATTTTTCAAAATAGTAGGAGAAAAATATGTAATTTTTAAATATTATGGATGAAATAATGTAATATGGCAAATGTCAGGGGGTAAATAGTAATTAACCTTTATTATTATTATTATTATTATTATTATTATTATTATTATTATTATTATTATCAATTTCTATAGATAGCACTAACCACCGCAAATATCAAGAATATTCAAAGATAAGTTCTCATTAAATTAAATGGTAATAATAATAAATCTCAAGATCAACAGGAATAGAGAATCAAAAATAATTCATCTGATTCAAGTTAATTAATAAAATAAAAATTATTCCTCATAAAAAAATTAATTACAATCAAAATTAAATGCTTCAAAATAAAATAAATAGATAAAAAAAAATAATTGATAAAATAGATAACAAATATATAATGATATAAATAAATAAACAAATAATTAATTAAATATTTAGTAAAATAAATAATAATTATATAATGAAATAAATAAATAAACAATTGAGAGATAAATAAATTTTTACTCACGAATTAAGATTCCTCGTGTTTCCTTTCCTTCGGCTGAAGAAGAAAAGAAAATTTTCTTCATTTTTTTTGTGTTGCTTTGGTACCAAAGCTTTCTCCCACTTTTTTATACGGCCATGGGAGTGGGTGAGTCACCCCTTCCCATCTCCCATGGCCAACACGTATTGTTTAATTTTTTTTTTTTTTAAAAATGGCGGTTAAAGTCATGTAATCTTTTAGTTTATCAACTTATTTCCTTTTCAATTAAACTCTTTATTCAAACTTATTTTCTATATAATTTAATCCTATCTTAATATATTATTAAATATTTTTGTACAGACTCAACACGTGCTCACCCCTATAAGATAGTATAATTTTTTCTGTTTCCAATTTTTTAATTTTATTTATAATATTTAAACAAAAAAATTTATTTATTTATTTTCTTTGACACAAAGTAAAACAAATAAGGAGCCTTTCTTTCCTCTCCCCCAACCCTTCACCCTCTACTCTCCAAACAAACAAGTAGGGGTGTGCAAACCTTTCGAGTTGATGGAACCAACTCAGTTTGGTTTGGTTAATTAATTTTTATTTTTAAAATTTTTGAACTAAATTGATTGAAATTTTGGTTTGATTCGATTCAATTCAATTTTATATCTAAAAAAATTCTAGTTAACCGAATTAACCAAATAAATTGATTTTTTATTTTTTATTTTTTATTTTTTAAAATAGTATAATAATTTAATAAAAAATACTAAAATAATTAATATTTCTAAAAAATTCAGTTTGGTTGATTGGTTTAGTTTTTTATATAAAAATTTTAGTTTAATTCGATTTTCTAAGTTAATTCGGTTCAATTTTTTAAAATTTTAGTTGATAAATTTGATTTGGTCAGAAAAACTCTAAAACCAACCAAACCAACTGAGAATGAACGCTCCTACAAACAGGGAAGATACAACTGCAGAAACAGTATAAACCGTACGATGCATACCACGTGTATTTAAAAAATATATACGGCTTGAAAACTGGCTGTGATAAGAAATTCTCAAGAAGCATTGTGAGAATATCATTTATCGGGTTCTCCGCAGTTAGAGCTCCGTATGCAAAACTGTAAGCTTTAACTAACTTCTCGTCCCTCATGCTGCTTAAACACTGCCCTCACTTTACCTCTCTGCCGTTGTTGTTTCGCTCTCTGGTCAACAGAAGCCGTCACTTCGCTCTCTACCGATCACCGTCGTCGTCGTCGTCGTCGTCGTCGTCGTCGATGGATAGCAGCAGTAGTAGTAGTTCAACTTGTACACTTGTGTTATCAGGAAAATCATCTGTAGAGAATGAAATAGCAGAGTCATTAAAGCAAAACAACTCTATAAAGCTGCCTGACGATAACGCCGAGGTCGTTATGCTCATGGAATCGGAGATTTCTAAAAATCCGCTGGACAACGAATATTCCTTCGATAAAGAACTGTTCTTCAATTCTCTTTCCTCTAATCAATTCGGTAGGTTGCTAATTAGGTCTCCTCGATTACCTTCCACACATGACGTCGTTTCACAGTAAGCAAATCTTCCTTATCACTCTTGTTGCACCGGTAGAAATCGAACTTTTTAATTATTATTGTTATTATTATTTTGCAGTAATTTCTCTGAGGTTCCAATTGGTACTGTTTGCGTTGCTGATTTTCAGACTAAAGGGAGAGGTTGGTTTTTTTGATATTTGTTTGGCTGTTGTTAGTTATGGATTGTTTGATTAATTTGTTTGCTCAGGTCGGTCTAAGAACGCATGGGAATCTCCATTAGGTTGCTTGTTGTTTTCTTTTACTGTTCAAATGGAGGATGGTCGTGTTGTGCCTTTGTTGCAATATGTAGTTTCTCTTGCAGTTACTGAGGGGATAAAAGATGTGTGTCACAAAAATGTAAGTGCTTTTCAATTGTGAATTGCTATCAAGCAATGCTGTTTTTTTTTTAATTAATCTGAGTTTACTATTATGCGTAATTGAATTTTTAAGAGATAATGGTAGTTTTTTTTAATCTTTTGTTATTTAGCTTCTAATTGAAGTTTCATAGGAATATAATTTATTAAGGTTGAAGATATTTCTGAGAGGAATTAGGATTGAGCTGAAATCATGATACTGAAGACTAGTTCAGGTTATCTGGCTAACATTGTGGAAAAGATTAAATTTTTATTTTTTATTTTTTTACTTTGGGTGACTTGGACTCTTGGTGAAGTGCGTGATATCTTTTTTAAAAAAAAATTCTTCCACTGACTTTTTAAGACGTTGATGCTTACATTCTGGTTAAATGTCATCTATTTCAGGGATTGCCATTTGTAGATGTTAAAATAAAATGGCCAAATGATCTTTACTTAAATGGCCTTAAAGTTGGTGGCATCCTATGCACTTCAAAGTATAAATCAAAGAAGTTCAATGTCAGTGCTGGTAAGTAGATCATTTACTCCTGTTGTTCTTAGTGTGTTACTTGTACATATTCTTGCCATTGTATTTATTCATCTTGCAAGAGACCCAGTTCTTGATTCTTGTGCCTGATAAATCTAGTACAACATTGCTTATTGCAGGTATAGGTTTGAACATTGATAATGAGAAACCAACGACATGCTTGAATGCAGTATTAAGAGAACTATCTGCTGCTGCTTCACAGTTACGAAGAGAAGAAATTCTTGCAGCATTTTTTAACAAATTTGAAAACCTCTATGATATTTTCATAAATCAAGGCAAGACTATGTTTTGAACTTTTTTTTTTTAAGAAAAAGTGCCATTTCTAATGATCAGTCATTCTATGAAAATGTCACCTGATCAATTATGCAAACTAATGCTTTCATTGGTTTCATGTATATCCTAACTGTTAAGATTTCAGAGAGAGAAATTAACTAACTCTACTTGAAAATGTAACTTAGGCCTGATATAGTTATTTTATTGTTGTCTTATGAAAGAAATATAGAGAACACTGTCTCCTTCTGAACTTCATGGAAGGAAGAGAAGTAAGTGAAGTGCTAATAAATTCAAAGTTGTAATGTAAAAACTAGCCTGAAATAATCTCATCAGTCAAACTGTTGAAGGGACTGAGCTTTGTCACAGAAGCTTGGATCCCTGCTTTTGAGATTTCTCTGTGATAGATGTATAGAATGACACTTTTTTTTGTAAAGAATTATCCCATAAGATTAAATCTCTGATAAACCCAATGCAGTCCTATATTATTCCAACCTATCAAACAAGACAGTCTTTGCGTTGCTGGCATCTATCATGGCCCTAGGTTGAAAATCATAAGCTGTCAATCTAATAATTAGTTGAAAGCTACCAACAAAAGTTTCCCATATCAAAAAAGAATCTGTAAAAATAGCAATTTCTTTTGCTTGACAATATGTTTTCTTTTCTCAAAATACAAAGCTTATGTATGAAAGTGTGTCATCCAGGATTCCAAAATCTTGAGGAGTTGTATTATAGAACTTGGCTACACAGGTGAGATGTTTTTTTTTAACTGCTCTGCTTTTACCAATGCATTAATCTATGATTCATTCATGCCCATCATAACCTAAGAGAGTTTCTCATCTCATCATTGTTTTCTTTAAATGTTGTGTCCATTTTGATGAGAGTGGAGATCTCAAAGGAAGGGTGTTTTGTGGATTCATCATGATCATGTCCAATAATTTAGGATTCATTTAGTATATTGAAACTTCACATCGTAGTTTTATAACTCTTCACACATATATAACTGAACTAAGATAGAAACAAGTCGACTAAACCTAGATTCCTTTTAGAAGCTTTATGACTTGATTTTCATTTGCACAGTTTTCTCATACGAGTGCTAACCTATACTTATTATTTTGTGCCTATTACTGTTTATCTTTCTCCATAATTGTAACTGCTTCCCTTCTGAAAAAAAAATTCTCACAAGTCATAAGACTCTGACTACTCAAAGTTATGCAAAAGTGTGGCAGACTACATGTGCTAATTATACAACTATCTGCAAACATGTACCTCTCACTAGTTGCTAGTATTTAGTTTCATTTTCAAGGCCTTTTCTTTTTCTTTTTCCTTGAAAATTTTGGTTAGGATGATGCTAAATATGGAAGTTTATTTGTCAGAAGGCTGTCATATTTCCTATATCAAAGCTGCAAATATGTTATTCACTTAACCTAACTGCATTCTTAAATGTCATTGTCATGATGAAGGATTAGCATGTGGAACACATGTATCATCTTTTGTGAGTAATTGTGATTCTGTTTTGATATGTGTATATAGCGGGCAAAGGGTCATAATACAAGAAAAGAGCGGAGATGAAGTGATGGAGAATGTGGTCACTGTTCAGGTATTGCCAATTAGTCTCTAGATCTTTTTCTACCATGTGAATTGGAAATTACATGCACATGGTCATTAATTGTCTATAAACACCCTAGAGGCAAAGGTTATTATTTTCTTCGAGTTACAACCTGGAGAAAATCATCTGGGGAAAAGATCAATCATCCATAGGAACATTCTTCATAGACATTTAACTTAAGAGGAAAACATGTTAGCTCTGCAATTAGATGCATCCACGACCATATCTATCCACCTTGGTTTTATTTTTATTTTTTACTTTTCACAAGGAAAATATTTCTGCAAAAAAACCTTATAGTTTTCTGCTAAAACTACTAAATCAGTTAAACATTTGTCAACTTCAGCTTAGCGTTCCCGTTATGTTGCTGTAATCCTCTTCTAAAATATTAAACACATTTTGCTTATGATCATCTCTTTTATACATAGGAACAATTCAAAATGGAAAACAAATGTTTCTTTCACTAATTTGGAATTAGGAAAACAAAAACAGTAAATATAGTCGATTTATATTCAGCACTAGTTCAGCTGCCATTACATTTCCTCTGGGGTGCTATGTAAATGGGGATATCATGCTACTGGTGTTGCAACTTGAAACAATGTGATATTTCATATTTATTACATTTTTTTGATTGACAGGGATTGACATCCACAGGTTATTTATTAGCTATTGGTGAGGACAACCAAATGTGTGAGTTACATCCTGATGGAAATAGGTATACTGCTACCGTCTCAATGGAAATATGAAATCTTTAATGTATAAAGTAATATTTTCCAATTGCTATATACGTGTGGTTTTTATGCCGATGCATGCATAAGTGTAATCAGCAATAAAAGTTGGAACATAGGTTGTGCATGGAAGTTTCCTACTTCTCATGCAGAAGCCACATTAAATTCTGAGGGAGAATGTGACAAACAATGAGTTCTAGATTCAGTGAAGGTTGACATGTTGATTCTATTTTCCTCTGGGAAAAAGAAAGGGTTTAAATGGATTTCTCAAGTTTGGGTTATGCAGGAACAACTTGGACCACTGTTAGGGCAATGGATCTCATCATCTAAAGTTAATTTCTGATACATAAAAGTCATTCTACTCCTGCAATTGGATTTCAAAACTTTCCTTGTGCCTTTTATCAGCTCTGTTGTGTCTGTTAGGTTTAGGTGCTCAGTAAAATAAGCCCTTGTAATACTAAAGTGAGGGCTTTTGGAATTTGGAAAATGGTTTGACTCTGGGATATATCTTCTGCATTTTGCCAATACCGTGAGGAACTTCTTAAAGGCCTGTATCCCTGGCAAGTTGCACCACAAAAGTGCTTGTTTTGATACATCTTATTAACATTGATGTCTTCAGAAAGGACATCCACAAGTTGCCTCATTACAGAATCTGGTATCTGTTTTACATTGGATAGGTTGTTGTCCTTGTATTCTCTTTTAACTTCCACAGTTCTACTCAACCATCAGAGCTCATAATATGGACTAATTTTTTAGTTGAGCATACATAAATATTTAGGGGGAAAAACTCAGGCTAACATTTCTAGGCCTTCTGTGATTTTTGTAGTACTCAATAAAGAATGAAGTACAGGACCTATAGAAATTCAAGTTAAATGTTTGGGTTTTTGAAAGCTTCACTTTTAAATTTAAATTGTTATGGTCTTTGCTGGGGAGAATTTGCTGGAAACCTGCTCTGGGGGCTTGTTTTTGTAACTGCCTCTGATCAACATTTTTTAGAATACCTTTCTTGAGAAACACAACCAAAAAGTTTTCTGGATTATTTTTACTTTATTTCTCTTCTTTTTATTTAAGCATCCAAAAGGAAAGAGAAAAAAGAGGGCTGGGTGGATTTGGGCTGGGAAAGAATTCTAAACATTTTTCTCCTTTGTTGTATGCATGCTTGTTTATTGTTTAATATCTCAGATTATGCTCTCCAGTTAAGGCATCTAAGTTTGGTTGTGCAATATTTACTATTTATTACCTTACTGTTTGACTGCTTTATGTGGGCATTTAGAGATGCACATCTATCTAGTGACCATTCCAGAATTTCTCCTTTATTAAGGTCTTCTCATCTTTGTAATCATTTGGAATAATTACCATAGAGTCTATCTTGTCTTGATGTAGCTATAGGTGGGAAAATTATGCATTAATATCTTCCTTTTTCACTTTTGTTATTTTTAAGAATTTTATTTCTCCTCTAATAAGATTTTGTTTCCCTCTTATCTTGGTAATCATTTGGAATCACTACCATAGTGTCTATTGTGTCTTGATGTAGCTATATGAAGAAAAATTATGCATCGATATCTTCCTTTTTCATTTTTCTGCTTTTTAAGAATTTTGTAGTGGGCCCATATGCAATAATTAGTGACATGATTTTACTTGACCCAAACTTCTTTAATCCTGCCATTTGGTGAGCAATAGTAGTTTGGCAATTTCCTTGCTGCTTTGAGAATTTAGTGTTCTGCAGCTAAACATCAATTGGAAGCAACATGCAGCCACTTGTTTGTACCCTTCCGTTCTAATGTTCTCTTAATTATAATATACTTATTGTTGATTTGAAATTATTGCCCTATCCTTATTGTTTTCTCAATGGAAGTAATCACAATCTTGTGTGTCGTGGCTACAGTTTTGACTTCTTCAAAGGACTAGTCAGAAGGAAACTGGAGTGAAGATTCCTCGGCACCTTCAACTGGAGGCAACATGAACTGTCCTGCGGGAACATGTGCGCAACAACAGAGGATGTTATATGAACTGCACATTTTGTTTTTGTTCTGACACTTACTAATTTAACCCAAAAGTTTTGTTTTATTTTTCGAACAGATTCTTAGAATGAGATCTCATAAGACAATAGAAATAAAGATATATTCTTTGCCCCCTTTCTAGCATTAATCTTTGTTTAGTTACTCAGGTCAGGTTTTGTAAAATGTGACCGTTCTACAACATTAATAACGTTGCAAAACAAGAATCACGTGTATTTATTTGGTTTTTCAGTATGTTGATATTGAATCAAGATGTATCAATTAATCAATCATTTGTTGGGAATTCGGTCTCTTCTATGCCAGCTATGAAAAAATACAAAATAACCATTTCTATAATTGATTCGGTGCAAATGGATATATCATTGCATGTTTGTTTGTTCAAGGGGCAATTTTTTGAAAGATATGGTTACTTTAATTGGGGTGGCTGGATTAATTGGCCCTATTATGACCCAGTTGTCAAAAAAGAACGGATTAAGGGATGGTCATTGTTCTATTACCCTTTTATTGCTATTGACTGGTTGAAAGATGCAGGGTAGAGATTCTTTTTCCAAGGCCGATGATTATTCAAAGATATCTTGATTATGGGGCAGTCTACATCACTGGTATGTTGTTCAATTTGTGGGGCTTAAGTCCTTTTCTTTCATTCGCTTTACTCTCTCTTCTTATTTTTATACCGTGACTATGTTTTGCGTTAGGATGGAAAAGAAAATGACCCCCCAACCTCATAAGCACTAGCTTCTTCTTAACTTTGATATATATATATATATTATTGGAGTTGTGCACTGTGGCAATGACCCATTACAGCAGCTCCAACTTTGCAGACATTGTCTGTCATAAATTTGGAATTTTACACATTGAGATTTAGTCCTCCTCAGAAGGCTGCAAACAGAAAGAGAGGAAAATTTCATTACGTTCTATTTATTTGTCATTTCATTAAAGCTTTTGGGTTCTATTTCTAAGTTTAGGTCCCCCCACCAAACCAGTCACGTCGACTTGCAGCTTTTGTCTTGCATGAGCCCTGTCTGTTTGCCCACACGTTAGCCATAACGTAGCTCCTATTATTTTGCTCCGAGTATAATACAAATTTTTCTTCTTTGTAGTTTTTGTAGGCTGTATAGAAATGTCTGATTATTGTCTGTAGCTGTGACGGTGAGACAAGTGAATAATAGATCAGCTTTAACAAGAAAAAAATGTCATCTTTAACCCTTATTGTGTCTAACTTGATTAGGTAACCAGCGACGGTGATATTACCCCCTATCTTGCTTGGAATGACAGTTCTTCGGATGGAATCAGAAAAGCTATATGATCTTAATCTCCGTTGGGAAGGGAAGTGCAAGACAATCTGAAGAGGGTGTTTAGAAACGTCTTTAGATGGCAGAATTCAATTCAGTGGCATTCTATTTGGAAGCCTTTAGGTGATAATTAATACTTTAATTTGCAAGGGACTAGAGATGTTGACATTGGAAGAGTTTGGAATTCACTGCAAATATTTGGTGATTCTACAATAATTTACCATGGAGTGTTTTTGGTTTAGTGATGATGGAACCATCATTTAAAAAATCACATACAACCTTAAAGTGGTTGTCTTATGTCAAAGCGATGATGACAATACTACCATGAGCCACTTTATTCTTTGCTTGTAACTTATTTTATTGGTTAGAAATTTATCGCCCAAAATTTTAAATGAATTATGGTTATGAATATTTTCAAAGTTTGATGACTAAAGATCTTGATTAATATCTCTATACCCTTTAGTGTACTATTCGAAACAAAGTATTAACATGTTGAGATGGGAAGGGATATGATTGCTGATGGTAAATTAAAAAGGATGAGGAGGTTCACATTGGGAGAATGTCCATGAAGAGAATCATCTCTCAAAAGGAAATGTGAAGAAGAACAGGATCAGTCAAAGACATCCTTTGCATAATCACATGGCCAGCAACTTATGGTGGACCAAGGTGGTGGGCGAAAGATGTAGATAATTATAAAATTGAAACAGAAAACAAAAGAAAAAATTGACATTAATTAGGTGTAGTGGAATAGGAACTTGGAGAATTTCATTCACATAATGCAAGTAACATATATAGAGAATATGCAGCTAGAGTTAGTGACTTGTTTTGCCTTATATGCTTGTATTCTTTCCATATTGACACTAGCTTAGTGCATGCAACTTACAATTTACACGGTCTAGTTGAGATCTTTTATATAATACAACTTTATAAAGAGGGAAAGGTTTATTAACTTAGAACTAAGGCTTTGAGTGTTTAAAAAGATGATAAATATATAAAAATATTACATTAAGCTCGTAATGTAATTTTATATTTAGATTATATTATTATTAAAATTTAAATCCTTCATCTCATCCCATCATCTTCATCAAACATAGTCTACAGAGCTAAATAATTAAATTTTGATTTATTACAAAACATAGATATCCAATCATTAACCTATTATACTAGACAATTGACCTATTGCTTTGCACTAATGATACCATTTAGCAATAATGAGAGAAAATCATAAAGCCACTAAGCATATGCTTTGGCAAAAGATAGATCAAAATTGTTCATGATCCCTTTGTTTTTTAATGTCAAAAGTCGGCAAAACCACCCATATAAAGTTTTAAAAAATGTAGACAAAATAAAATAACCCCCTCTCTATATCTCTCTCTCCATATCTGTGGAATTGCGTGCTCGCACGCATGCAAAGATTTCATTAGTTTTTAAGGTTAAGAATAATTGGGTTTTGATGGAGTCTCTTGAGGGTAGTCAAAAAGCACATGCTTAGCACTAACTATATGTATATAATTCTAAAGTGGATGGGTCATATCACAATCTATTATAATTATTCTGTTAATCCTTGAGAAAAATCTTGTTTTATAATTTACTCTAAGGTTGGCACGTAGTAGTGCTTGGCATTTTCTTGTTATCCTCTCTTTTATTTCTGGGAGATTTTAGTGCCATAAGTGACATATATTTTAGGGTTTATATAATATTCTGAACTGGAGCTGCATGTAATGTAACGTTTGAATGATGATAAGAGGAGAAGAAAAAAAAAGAATTTGCAAAGGTTTTAATCAAGAAACATAAACACATTGATTACTGTCAGTGCATCACTTTCAAGTTCAGCAAACCATATACCAGCAGACCTGGCTACTCTCAGACCAAACAAAACTGCCTCAGCCTCAGCAAGATCGACTGTAGAGAAACCTCTCAGTCGAGTACCAGCTGAGACAATCACCTTGCCCTGAGAATCCCTCATGACACATTCCACTCCCTAATGCAATTTTTTAAAACCAGCTTTTAAGAGCAATTAAAAAAAAAAAAATTATTTCTCTCAACAATTTGTAAAAAACTAAAATAATAATAATAAGTTTTAAGTCTTACTTTCGAAAGCTATGCTAAACAGGACTTTAACTATGTGTATAGACATGATATAATGAAACGGAAATGCTGCATGTCTCTGCCCGAGACATGCACAGTGTGTCTCGGGCAGAGACAATTACAGATTTGCTCTCGGGGTAAAAAAAATTTTAGAGGTAAAAAGATAATTTTACATGTAAAATTATATTTTAACCCCCCAATTATACTGCCTCTGTAAAATGGGAGGGACAAACTGGTAATTATCCCAGTCCGAGAAAATCTCGGACCGAGATACGTATCATTGTCCATAATGAAAATAAGTGCATGAAACGATGAGTGATTAGCTACATTTGAGAAATATTATTCTATTAAATATTTATAGAATCCTTATTTATTTGTCTTGATTCTTTTTTATTATTTCTGGATCTTTTGTTGCTTTACATGATAAAAGATTGGCTCTATGTCATCATGGCAATAAGCTAAGATCAATTTGTGTTTTTGACCAATGTGTTAATTATGTTGATTCTATGTTGTGGTTCACCCTACTTCTACAACTTTTACCTCACAATTGAAACCATGAGCTAATCTTTGATTTTATATTTATAGAAAAACAATGATTTGATTGGTCCATAAAACTTGAAATGGCATCTAATCGTAAGCATATCTTTTTGATGGTGAATTTAACATGCCAATTGGATTTTAAAAAATAATGTGAAATTAAGACTCTATTTGTTTGTGGAAAATAATTTTCTGAAAAATATTTTTTCCTATTTTTTAGTGTTTGGGTTAAAAAAAAATTAAAAAAATAAGTTATTAATTAATCAAAGAAAAATAATTTAAAAATATGTGAAATAACTTCTCATTATAAGAACGAGAAGTCATTTTTCAAGGTTTAAATACCTATCAAATATAGAGAGAAAAAAAATCAAATATAATGTTACTATTTTTATGTAATACTATATTATTTAGGAAAAAATATTTATTCCAAATAAAATATTATAAATATTTTTCAACTGTTTTTCTTATGTTGTAGTCAAACATCAAAAAATATTATATTTTTTTAGAAAATATTTTCTCTAAAAAATATTTTTCTTAAAATAAATGGAGTCTAAAGCTCCGTTTGTTTGTGGAAAATATTTTTCTTGAAAATATTTTCTAATGTTTGATTACCAAAATAAAATAAGTCAAAGGAAAATAAGTTATTAGTCAAAGGAAAATAACTTAAAAATATGGAAAAATAACTTTCCATTTTGATAAGTATTCAAGTCTTGGAAAATAACTTCCCGTTCTAGAACGGGAAGTTATTTTCCAAGACTTGAATACTTATCAAATATAAAGAGGGAGAGAAAAATAAAAAATAATGTTACCATTTCTATGTAATATTAAATAATTTCGGAAAACATTTATTGCAAACTAAATATCAAAAATACTTTTCAACAATTTTTTTAGTGTTGTAGCCAAACATAAAAAAAAATATTATATTTTTCTGAAAAATATTTTTCAAGAAACAGAATATTTTCCGCAAACAAACGGAGTCTAAGAAAAAAAATATTTTATGTATTTAGTTTAAATCTATTCAAAACTTTATTTTATTTGTATATGAATTATAAATTTATTGATAAATTAAATTCTATTTTTTGAATTTTTTTTTTTTCATTATAAATTAGAGGGTGATAGAACTCGATGTCAAATTCTTGTCATGCCCGTAAGAGCTTGGCTGTTTGGCCAAAGCCACACAGTCATTTTTTAATTAAATAATAATCTACATATATATTAAATCTTGAGCTTCAAAATTATTAAGTTCAAAATTTAATAAGTGTCATTTTCCATAATTGAGCATTTACTTCTAAAGACTTATGTGTTGATTTATTAAAATTTATAATATTTTTATATTAAAAAATTAAAAAAAAAAAGTCATTTTAATTTTTAAGTGTTATAATGGAAATAATTTTTTTTTAATTTTCTATGTCTTGTAATGGAAATAAAATTCTTTAAATTTGAGGAATTATTTTTAGTTTAAATAACTAATACTCTTTATTAATTATATATATTAAAGTTACAACATAAACATGTCAAAGTAGCTCGATGATGTGGCATGACTTCATTGACCGAAGAAAATAATTTATCACGATATTATGAAGAGAAAATACTAATTAACAATATTTTCACAAAAGTGTGATATAATGAAGTTAAATTACGATATATAGTAAAAAAAGTTCCGATATTTTGAAATTAAATTATGATATTTCATATATATATATATATATATATATATATATATATATATATATATATAAATAAAGCTAAAAAAAAAAAAAAGCACATCAAAGTTAGCAACTGACGGGGCACTATTTAATCAGTCGAAAAAAAGAATTTATCATGATATTTTTTTTAAAAAAATAATGATTAACGATATTTTAAAAAAAAATGATATTTTAAAGTTAAATTATGATATATAGCAAAAAGGTCTTGATATTTAGAAATTAAATTAATATCATAAATAGGGCTGAGCATCGGTTAGTTCGGTTTGATCAAAGAACCACCAAAACCGACTAAGAGAGAATTGTGACCGAACCGACTCGGTTCGGTCGATTATTCGGTTAATTAATTTTATTTTTTAAATAAAATTTTTATTTTTTATTTATAATTTATAATTTTTTTAGCTTATTATTTAATTATATAACTAAAAAAAATTATTTATAATTTTAATATTTATGTATAATTTTTTCTAATTAATATATTTTATTTAATATTTTTATAATAAATATATAATTAAGTCGGTCGGTTCAGTTATTTTTGGTTTTTCAAATTGAAAACAGAAACCGAACCAGTCGGTTATGCATTGTCAAAAAAAGAACCAAACTGAACCAGTCGATTCGGTTAGTTGGTTTTCGATTTTTTTTTTTTGCTCACCCCTAATTATAAACAATAATAATAATATAAAAGGTATAAAGGAAGCAGGTCAAAGGTACTCGCTGATTAGATACGATTTGATTGGTCAATAAAATAAATTTATCATAATATTTTCAAGAAAAAATTATTGATTCGCGATATTTTTAAAAAAAATGTGATGTTTTGGAGTTAAAATTTTAATATTTTGAAAAAGTTGCAATATTTTAAAATTAAATTACAATATTTTATAAATATGTGCGATATATTGAACATTTTCGTTATATTTTGGAAGGAAACTCATAATATTTTAAAAATTTCAATAATTATTTATAATATTACAAAAAATATTATGATTTTTTCAATGGTTTGAGCATGATATTTTAGAGATACAATGTGATATTTCAAAGTTTTATATATAAAACTCTGATAAGCTAGCAGCTGGCAAGACGTGGTTCTTTTAGTCATAAAATAATTATCATAATTTTGCAGGTAAGTTATCAATTCAAGATATTTTAAAAGAAATTTGCGATATTCTGAAAATTTTCACAATATTCTAAAAAAACAATATTTTTAAAAATATCAACTATTATTAGCAGTGTAATAAAAAATATCATAAAAATTTGTAGAGCATGATATTTTAGTGATGTAATGTGATATTTTAAAATAAATGTTTCATTCTAATATATTTTAATATACTATTTTATTTTAATATGAGATTTTTTTATATTTTTAAAAAATTCATGACATTTTGAAAAAATAAATCATGATATTTTAAAGATATTAACTATTATTTATGGTATTATAGAAAATATTATAATATTTTTATGATTAGAGCATGATATTTTAGTAGAGGTGTAATTGAGTTAACACAATGTCAAGATCGAGCTCATATCGATTCTTAAACTCGAAGTTTGAACTCGGTTCGAACTCGATCGAATTTTTTAAAAGCTCGAACTTGACTCAATAATGATTCATATACTTGAGTTTGACTTAATTAATTATATAAAATTTTAAATTTTGAAATATTCGAACTCAACTTAGTTCAATACGATATTTTTGTAATTATATTAATATAGAAGAGTAAAATGGTTAATATGTAAAATCTCAATCATGCTCAATTAAACTTGGGTATCGGGTCCGTGCCCGAATATTTAATATTATATTTGGGTAGGACTAAATTGAATAGAAAATAAGTTTGATTGAATGACTTAATTGAAAATAATTAAGTTTGGGGACTAAAGTGTAATTGGGCATCAACCGCCCAAATCTTCAAATGATAGAATTTTTTTTAAAAAAAAAAAGGGGATGTGTTGTTTGCAGAGGATGGGGAGAGGTGACTCACCCACCTCCGCAAACAAACCAAGGTTAGGAAATGAAGTCTGGTACTATTTGGTACAAGAAGAAAAGGAAATCGAAGAAAAAACAACAACAAAGTTTTCATTCCTCCGTTAGCAACACCAGAAGTAGCAGAAGAGGGAAGGAGCTACGATGTTTGTGAGTGGACTTTCCTCTTCAAAACCCTATGTTTTTCTTTTGTTAAATTGATGATTTGGTTGATGTTTTGATTGATTGAATGAAATTGGAATTCGTTTGGTATTTGGTTTAAATTCAAATTTTTAAATATTGTACAGGGTGAAGGGGTGACTCCTCTATGCAAAGAGGCGGCGCCTCAGTCCATAAAAGCCCTAGAGGCGATGCCTCTGTTGCTTGCAAGGGCGACGCCTCTGCGATTTAAAAATTAAGGGCGACGCCTCTATAAGTTGCTGAGGCACCGCCTCAGCAAATTCAAATTTTTAAGGCAGTGCCTTTGCTTGTTGAATCTATAAGGGCGGCACCATAGTGGAGGTTGGGGCGGCGCCTCTGTCCTTTTTGGAGGGAAAGTATTAAATTTGAAAAGTATTACCCTACTTGAAATATTTTTATATATCAAGGATTGATTCCGGTGAGCCCTATTTGTTTGAGATTATGATTTACTCAAGAAATATATTGATTCACATGTTTGAGAATAATTTAATAATAAAAGGGTTGCAGTGAGACCGTGCCCGGGGTACGATAAGGTTCAATGAGATGTAAGATTGTGTCCGTGACACAGCGACTCATGTTATTTTCTGTATCTGTGATACAGTTATATGAGATTTATAAAAGCCTTTGGAGATACTCTGTGTAATATCCGTGTCCTGGATTACTGTTCATGATTATGTAATTAAGAATGTATTACTGTTCAGTAATTAAATTTGATGATTTAAGAGTTATTTGCCACTGTTCTGAACCGTGCTTTGGAGTTTGATTCTTTAGTAAATAAGTCAATAATTGATATCGTATAAGCATGTGGCATAGAATTGACATTGATAAGGCATTCTAGTGTTTTGAGATAAGCACTTAATGCGGACATGTTATCAGACATCAAAGTTTGATGTTACTAAAGGAAGTTATAAGGACGAAATTGAAAGAAATAAAAGAAGAGGGATTAAGAGAAAAGAAATGATTAGATAAGTTTAAGAATTGGATAAGAAGAAGACGAAGGAAAAGAGAAGCATCTGCAGACAAAAGAAAAAAAGAACGGGGGAAGAGAAGAGAAAGAGGAAGAAGAAGAAAAAGAGGAATCAAAGAGGAAAGCTTTGTCTGGAGTTTCAGAAGCAAACAACATCAACAAACAGAAGAGAAAATCGGCTAGAGAAAGCTGTGAGTGGTTCAGCTTCTTCTCCT
>CATIWO010029671.1:0-13505 GCA_949673435.1 Macaranga tanarius | reverse complement strand
TACACGTAGTATTGTGCGGAGGTATATGTTGTCTAGGTTGGAAAAATAGTTGCTAAATGTGTAAGACGTTGCCTAGGGCTGGATACACAATTGTTACCACATAGATGCGATGGGTAAATGTGTATAGTCGTTGCATGGGGCTGAATACACATGTTACCTTAGAACTGCGAGATGGTAAATATATATAACTGTTGCCGGGGGCCGGTTACACATTCGTGTCCGTTGCCTGGGGCCGGATAGATGTGTTAATGTGGATGTATATAACTGTTGCCGGGGGCCAGTTACACATTCGTGTCCGTTGCCTGGGGCCGGATAGATGTGCTAATGTAGATGTGTATAACTATTGCCTGGGGCCGGTTACACATTCGTGTCCGTTGCTTGGGGCCGGATAGATAAGTTAATATGGGTGTGTATAACATTTACCTGGGGTCGGTTACACATTCTTGACTGTTGCCTGGGGCCGGATGTACATGTTGATGTACGAAGCATGCATAGCCGCTGCCGAGGGCCGGGTGCATGTTAGATGGTAGGTGCATAGCCGTTGCCAAGGGCCGGGTGCACGTTAAGATGGTAGATGGTACAACCGTTGTCTGGAGCCGGGTACACATCTACATTATAGATATACGACTGCTGCCTGGGGCCAGGTATATATAAATTAGTTGGTGAAAGACAATTTAGTCATTGTGAGCTTAAGTACTGATCACACTTAAGTTATTATATCCATAACCTAATTGTATGTACGTTAAAGATTGGTGTATGATTGAGTCTACACCCGTTAGTAAGGCCTAGAGATACTTTGATGATATTATAAGTTTATGATATAGTTGAGTTTATAAGATTTGGTTGTAATAATACCATGGAAATGAAACAGTGGTAATTATAAAGAAATGTGGGATTTTATCAACAAGGACAGGTAGAAATAAGCATATTTATTATTTGAGAAATGAGAAATACTCCTTACGGGTCTTCTTTTTTTTAAAGTTTTAAATATATTTTTATTTGCTCACTGGGTAATTTCCTTTTAAAATTACTCACACTCTTTTGTTTTAAAAATTTTCAGTGTAGGTGCTTGATATCTGCTGGGATAGTAGCGGAGAAAAGACAGTGCAGTGGTCAATGACGTAAAAGAAAATGATATTAGAATTGTTATGTAATGGAAGGATGAACTTGAGTTGTATTAAGTTTTTTTTTGTATTTCAAATATTGTGATGTAGTGCTAAGTAATACCTTATTATCATTAACTTTTTAATTATGTTTATTAATGGAAAAGATTTTGGTGAAGGCGTTACAAATATCATAGTCAATTTTTTATTATTTTATTATATTTAATACTAAATTGATATTATAGTTACTATATAATTTTATTATATGTAATTTTATCATTTAACACAAATTTAAATTACTATTATATTAACTTAATATTAAATTAGTATTATACAATATTTGTTTAGTACATAAAATTATATTTATTTAAAACTACTAATTAATAATAATATATTATTCAATTATATTTAACTAACACCAAATAAGCTTGTTTATGAGCTCTCTAAATGAATTTGTTCATAAGCTTGTTCATGAGCCTGTTCACAAACTTGCTAAACAAGTCTGTTCATGAGTTTGTTTATGAACACGTTCACGAACTTTTTAAACGAGCATGTTCGCGAACTTCCTAAACGAGCATGTTCGCAAGCTTGTTCACGATCTGGCTCACGAACATATTAATAAGTTTGTTCGCAAATTTTGACGAGCTGAACTTTGGAATGTTTGAGTTCTATTCATTTATCATACAAGCCTTAAAATTAAGTTTGGATTCGGCTCATTTAACTTAACAAATGAGTTCAAATAAACTTTTAAAAATCAAGCTCCAAGCGGCTGTTTACCGCTCTACATCCAACCAATTGAAATGGGAACCAAATTAAAGTTGTAATGAAAAGAGCAGAGAGGCCCCACCGTGAAATTACCTGGCATCCCATGTGAACAAAAGAGAAAATTATTGTTGTATGGGTAACCAAAAAAAAATTGTTGTACTTGTAGGGAAGAATCTGAGGAATTGCATCCAATGTGATAAACGGAAGTCTTCACTCTTCACGTGGTGTGGGTCCTATAACAGTTAAAGACAATTGGTATTTGGTAGACATTCAAATATCATAAAAGAGCATTTGATCAAAGCTTCAGTTTATACCTCCAAAGTTTTGTACTAATTTCATATTAAAATCTATTTTTTTAGCCAAATTAAAATTTAATATTTTCAAATTTAATTCAAATTGGACATATTTAAATATAATTAAATCCTATAACATTTTTTTATTATTAAGTCCTATAAATTAAAAAATTAATTTTATAATTAATTAACAAATAAAATTGATAATATATATATATATATATATACACATATTATAAACTTTTAAAAAATTTTAAACCTACATAATAATTTTTCAAAAAAAATTTCTGAATTTTAAAAATTCTACAATAAAGTGATATACAATTCAAAAAAAAATGATCAATCGTATTTATTAATATAAATAGAAAATTAATAATTAATAATTGACTCAAAATTTAATTTTAACAGTTGAATAAAAATTTTTAATTTGATTCAAAAAAAAATTTTTTTTGATTCAACCATTATTTGAAAATTGATTTTAATGGTTTAACATTTTATTTGATTCAAAATTTTTTATTTAACAGTTAAAATCAAAATTTGGGTCGATTATCAGTTTGCTATTTATATTAATGAATACAATTGGTCATTTTTCAAAACATATATCACTTGATTGTAAAGTTTTTAAAAGCCAATAAAAAAAATTTAAAGAATTATTGTTTTGGTTTAAAAAATTTTAAAACTTTATAATTAGATTATATATATATTTAAAAAATTATCAATTTTATTTATTAATTAACCTTTAAAAATAATTTTTTTTAATCTTTAAGACTTAAATGTACTAAAAAAAGTTATAGAATTTAATTATATTTAAAAATGTCTAATTTGAATCAAATTTGAAAAGGGATAACAGCCCCGTAAGTCCTAAAAAAAGTGATATTTTTTCAATTGAGTCCTAGAAGAAAAATATTTTTCAATGAAGTCCTAATAGAAATAAAAATGCCCACCGTTAGTCCTACTCCGTCAACTACAACAAAACGTGCTGACATGTGCGACAGGTTGCACTCCTCCTTGCCACTTCAGCCGCCACGTAATGGAAGTTGCCACGTCAGATTTCCACTCATTACTACCAAGTCAAACATTCCCATGATAAGAAAAAGGAGTTTGACGAGAAAGATTCAAAAATCTCTCTCAGAGCTCAGAGTGATGAAGGCATTATAAACTTGGGAAGGAAATCTCTCATTCCACGTGTGCTGGATATGAGTAAAGATGAGAAACACGAGGAAAATGATGAAGAGAAAATAACAACAGAGGAGGAAGTAAATAAGATAGAAGAAAATAGGCTTGTTGAAAAGCAGATAGAAGATGAGACTAGGCGTGAAGAAGAAGAGCGAGAAGAAGAAGGAGCTAAACATGAAGATGAAGAAGAAGAGTGAGGAGGAAGTAAAAGTGAAGAAGAGCAAGAAGAAAGAAATAAGCATTAAGAGGAGCAAGATGAAGAAGAAACTAAGCGTGAAGAAGAAGAAGAAAACAAGTATGAAGATGAAGAGCAATAAGAATAAACTAAGAGTGATGGGACAGAAGATGAGGGAAGAGGAGGTGGAGATGATGAGATAGATGAACATGATCAAGAGAAGACAGAAGGAAAAGCAGATCATGAGGAGGATTTTGTTAATGAAGAAAAAGAGAGAGATGAAGAAGGTGATGGAAAGGAAAGTAGAAATAATGAAAGTGAAGATGAAGCTCAAGTAGACAAGGAAGCTTCGGCTGAGGATCCAGATAATGATGGAGGTCTATAAAGTGATCATGAGGCTCGTGAAGTAGTTTACAAGGCTGATGATGCTTCCAGTGCAGTGGCGCATTATACCCAGGTTATAAGCATCGACCTAGAGAAGGTAAGTTCAGAGTACTTAAATGAGAACTCAGTAACAAATAATTTAGAATTAGAGAAGAATTCCACAAACAATGGCAATGATAATATCGAGGGAGATCATAAGAACTCAACATCACTGCTGAAAGATGGTGAGAGTAATCCTTCATTAAACCTGAAGGATTATATGTATTGATGGCTACTGTAGTAACCATACACTTTAATTTTGCGAATTTTTTTTAGTCTCTTTTTTTATTCTTAATTTTCATATAATAATAATAATAATAATTGTGTGTTACAGAGTGCACTGAGCAATCCTAAAGATCGTCATGAAATAGTTAGGATCGATATTCAACAGGTTTGCTCTGTTTCTTGTACACGCCAATCTTATATATATATAGGTTACTGTATGTTTTTTTTTAGTTTAATTTCGTTGCTGCGATGATTTGGGTTTACGTATGTGATTGGCTTTGCAAGTTATTTTCTCACTTTGCAATACTGAGCAGGAGGTGTGTGAATTTCTGCATCATAAACTCATTTTGTTGTTGTTGTACTTTTCTTTGTTTATTTGAATTTTCTGATGTGGATTCTAAGGTTAATTGTGGGGTCTATGTTGTGTTAAAGCTTAATTTTCACTTCCAAGTTACAAGAGCTTTTTTTTATTGTTTTATTTTTTGTTATTAGTCAAGGATGGAGCCCCTAATGCTTTAGCAAACATGGTACTTACCTTTGGAGCCATATCACTTGGTAGTCGAACTTCAAATGAGGATCTCACACTAAAAGTTGAAGCATCATATTGCTCTGCTGCAACTCTTGTCCTTTATGATTCATCACCTCCAACAATGTCTTCTCTTGTCATTATGACTAGAGACTCGAGCTCACAGTCATCTGTTTTAGGTAGTTTAGGTACAACCACTAGAAGTTCTCTAGCTTTAAGAGAAATTGTGTCTTCCCTCCCTGTTGAAGGCCGAGTGCTTTTTGTGGCAGATATCCTACCCCTACCAGATACAGCCGCCACTGCGCAGTCACTGTATTCATAACTTGAATTTTTTGGATTTGAGAGCTCAAGGGAATCCTTTGAAAAGGCATCTGGAAAACTTTGGGCTAGAGGTGATCTTTCAACGCAATATATTCTTCCAAGATGAAGAATTGTTGTTTTCATTACTATAGGTTTGATGGAAGTAGTTTTTAACAGGCCTGTGGATATTTTGAGGAGGCTATTTGAGTCCAACTCGCCCAGGTCAATCTTGGAAGATTTCTTCAATTGATTTGGAGCTGGTGAGGCAACAACAATGTGTTTGATGCTAGCTGCAAGGATTGTTCATTCTGAGACTCTTAGAAGCAATGTTGTTGCTAAGAAAGCAACATAAACGTTTGAGGATCCAAGGATTGCTGGAATGCCAAAGGTAAGTCCACCACTACTTTAGTAATGAGTGGAAATCTGATGTGGCAACTTCCATTACGTGGCGGATGAGGTGGCAAGGAGAAGTGCAACCTGTCGCACACGTCAGCACGTTCTGTTGTAGTTGACGGAGTAGGACTAACGGTGGGCATTTTTATTTATATTAGAACTTGATTGAAAAATATTTTTCTTCTAGGACTCAATTGAAAAAATATCACTTTCTTTAGGACTTACGGGGCTGTTATCCCAATTTGAAAATGTTAAGTTTCAATTTGAATAAAAAATGATATGGTTCAATGTAAAATTAGGGCAAAATATTATGGTGTAAATTATACCTTTGGGCAAGAGCATTTTGATAAGTCAACATCCTTTATTTACATCCCTACTTTATTGTAGGTAGGGATGAGCAGAAAAGACTGAAAATTAATTAATTGAATCAAACCAAATCAAATTAACCGGTTCAGTTTGATTATATATAGATTCAGTTTGATTTCGGTTTTAGATACTAAAAAATTTGGTTAGTCGGTTCGGTTTTAATTTTAAATTTGAAAAACCGAAAAAATCAAACCGACCATTATACATATATATATTATGAAATATTAAATAAAATATATTAACTTAGAAAAAATATATACAATATTAAAATTATAAATAAAAATATTTTTTGTTATATAATTAAAGAATACACATTAAAAAGTATAAAATAAATAAAAAAATAAAAATTTTATTTAAAAAATAAAATTAATAAACTGAAAAACCAACCGAACAGAACTGAACCGAGTTCGTTCGGTTCGGCTCAGTTTTTAGTTTAGTCTATAATTGGTTCGGTTTAATTATGAATTTTCAGAAAATTCAGTTAGTTAGTTTTTTCCGGTTTTGTACGGTTTTGAACCAAGACCGACCATACACACCCCTAATTGTCGGTGCTTTCAAACTTTTTTTTTTTCATTTTCTCTCATGTATTCAAAATTTCTTTTTTGAACTAGGAAATGGAAGGCAAAAAGGGACTTTTGCCACTAATCTACTAAATTTTATTCAGAATTTCCTTTTAAAAGCATGAAATTTATCTTTTTATTTTTTTCTATTATTTTATTTTATTTTAAGTTTTATATACATTTTCAAAAATATTTATTGCTATGCAAAAATTAAAATTTTTTATAGTTGTTACAAATTCTATCTTTAATTTTTAAAAAAAATATTCTGATTTTTTTTTTTTTTTGACAATAACAATAATTTTATTCATTTAAACAAGTAATATATCGATAAAAATATTAATATAAATCCGCTAAAAACTATTAAAGGATGAAACTGTGAAAAATTCACATCTCCAAGCATAATAAATCGGCTTAAAGCCTATACATTTAAAAATTCTATAATAACTAGAATACTTATGACTTCAGTGCTGCAACATAATGACAACCATAATCGGATATGATATCTCTGTTGAATCGAATATGCTTTGTTTGTCTGAATTGCTCACACACACACAAAGAAACGCCACAACAAGACGACAAAAATCAAACGCCGCAACAAGATGGCGAAAATCAAACGCCGCAATAAAACGACGAAACCAAAAAAAAAACCTAGATCTATATGGTAAAACCCACTTATTTATAATTAAATTGATAAAAAAGAAGTATAGAGGTGTAATTTTAGGCCAAAAAATGTCAAAAATCACCCCTCTGCTAATAATTATGAAAAATAAGAAGAAAAAAAGAGAAAAGTTTGAGAGAAAAAGAGAGGGGGAGGCTAGGGTTTTCTACAATATTTTGATTTATTAATTTAGTAACAAATACAATATATTATTAATTTTGGTAAAAAATGAACGTATATATATAGAGTCATTCTACAGTACAAACAGTTGTATTTATACAACTGGAATTAAGACCGTTAAATTAATATTTATTTAATTATAACTATTGATATATTTTACAGATATTGATATACCAAGATAATCAGTTATTGTAATTCAATAAAAAATAATCTAACAATTCTAATTTCATTTATATAAGTGCAAATGTTTGTACCGTAGTAAAGCCATATAAGTATTGATATAGCTATTGAGGTTTTTTTTTTTTTGACAAGTGATATGGGATCCAGTATTATCGGGACAGAGAAAGAGATAATTAACTGTTAGTTGTTAGAAGTTAATATATTTTGAAAATTATTTTTGTGAATCACTACTATAAAGTGGGATCTCACGTGTTTAGTGTGAAATAACTTAAGCTCTATAAGAAACTGTTTGCTTCTATATTCTAATTTTCCTCGCCGGTTGGCTATGTACTCGAATTCTTTATTCTCTAATGTATAATATTCCTTTGTTTTGCTTTGATTTTATCAGTGGAGGAAAGCTGTTTTCTTTGGTGAAAGCTTTAATAAAGAAAAAGTAAAGGTTTAAAGCCAAATTCAATAATTGGTGTTTTCTTTAATAAAGAAAAATTGTATTTTATAGTATAAGATAGAGACAAGAGGAAATTGTTAAATGTTAATCACCTTTAGTTCCAATCAATTGTGAATATTTTATGTGACAAAAAGTCCCATTTTCTTAAAAATAAAAAATAAAAAATAAATTTGTAGTGTAAAAAGCTAGGGATTTATCTGCTATGTTTATTTTTCCATGAAAAACTTCTCAATCATCAAAAGAAATTGGGCTAGTGCATAACTTCCCTGTTAAACTTTGTCCATTTATTTTATAACACTGCTTAACTATTATTTTAATTCATTACATCTTTTAATTTTTAATTTTGTGACTTATTTGATTTTTGATTTATCCATTATAGAGGTGAAACAGATTCAAATTAGAAGTTTGAGGTGTCTTAACAACTAATTTTACAGATGAAATAAATTTAAATTAAAAATTTAGATTTAATGTAAGTTGTAGGGTGAAACTGAACAATTTAATGAAGTTTAGGAGTAAAATTATGCATTCAGCCAAAAAACTTGCATCTTGATGTTATTATGCCTAGGAAATTTTGGAATCAATTTGTCATGTTTGCTTTATCCAAAAGTCTCAACCATATAGTGTATGGTGGGTCATGCACCCGAAAGTGAAGTTGCATATACATACATCTTTGGTATCTTCCTCAATTCACATTAAATAGAACCAGAGCACATTGTAAATTAGGCTTTTTCTTTTGACCAAGATTGTAAATTAGAGGCGTAACATGACTAATTCAAATGGTGGAAGGTGGAAATCGGGGTCCAAATTGATACCGTTGTTGGCCTTTTGTGGTGCAAAATTCCATGTAGCCAGCTGTGTTATTTTGACATTTTGGCCTTTTGTGGTGCAAAATTCCATGTAGCCAGCTGTATTATTTTGACATTTTGGCTTTTGTAGGGTTTTTTACATTAATTGTCCCTAAAGTTATACCCCTATCCCACCGTCGTCCCAAAAATTCACTTTGTTACGATAAAATCCCTAAGTTTGTATTCCGGTAACAGTAAAACCCCTATTATCATATTCCGGCGAAATTACTACCGGAATGCTGACGTGGCTCACTACATGTATAATGACATGGCAAAAAAAATTCAATTAAAAATCCTAGCTACGTGGCCTCTACCTCTTCTTCTTCCTCTGCTCTATCGCCGCTTCTTCTCCTTCCTTTGCCTCTGCCTCTTCCTCCATCGCCGCTTCTTCACTGCTTTCATCGCCGCATCTTCTTCTTCTTCCACCAACTCTTTTCTTTCTTTTAACAATGGCACACCTTCTTTCGCTCTCTCCTCAAGCCAAAGATAATTTTTCACTTGTCTCTCGATCCTTCTCATCTCCCCTTTCTACTGCACCCTCTCCTCTTGTTATTTCTCAATCCTTTTCCCTCCTCCGTTCTCTCCACCATCTCTCCGCCGCCTCTAGCTTCCATCTTTTCTCTTTGTCCATCCCCATTCGCTCCTTCTCCACCCGCCCCACTACTTCCTCGCTCAATGACAACTCTCCAAACTGGTTCAACAGGCCTCCCAAAGAGATAATTTTGCTCATGATTTTAATCACTGGCTTGTTGTTATGGAGCAACCTGAAGGTGATTTGTTGCTTTTTTTTTTTATTTCTGTTGTTGGGTATTTCTTGGCTTGATTTGTCTTAGAATTTAGAGCTTTTGATTGTATATGGAAATTTCACTGAATATGGTTATTTTGTTCTTTCTTTTGTAGTTTTAGGTAGAATTTTTTTGTATCTCTGCATTTTATTTTAAGATACTTTGTGTCTTTTCTGATATGGGTATTTCTTGATTTCTTCATCTTCATTCGTCTCTGTGAGTTTTCTTGATATGGGTATTGAATCTTCTTTTTTATTAAATTATTATTTTCTTAATTCCATGGTAATGAATGTGAAGGAAAAAGGTTTCGAGGGAATTGGCGGCGGCGCAGGGAGGATGGGGATGAGAGAGGACGGTGGTAGTGGTGGTGGCAGAAAAGAATTCTCTGATGGTGGTAGTGGTGGTGCAGGAGAAGGATTCTCCGGGATTTTTGTTGAGGGATGCTGCTGTTTTGATTGAGAGAGAGAGAGAATGATTGTTTTTAAAAAACATCACCATCACCATCATCTCCAACAAATGCACCTTCACCAGCAGTAGCTCAACCGCCATACTCTTCCTCATCTCCGTCTTCAGGAGCAGCAGAAGTTCTTGCTACTTCGCCATCTTCCTCTCCAGCTCCATCCACAGCAACTTGGAAGAGTTCTGATTAGGAAGAGTTTTCAGGGAATTTTTTTCAATAGATCTACAATGTAGTTAAAGAATAGGGAGAGACGCAGAGAAGGGAAGTGGGAGGCTGACTGGTGGACGCAGGACGCAGGGAATGGGTGGCCATCGTGGCCACTTTTTTTTTTTTAAAAAAAAAAATTTAATTATTTTTTGCCATGTCATTGTACATGTATTAAGCCACATCAGCATTTCGGTAATAATTTTATTGAAATCCGATAATAGGGAGTTTACTGTTACTGAAATAGAAATTTAGGGATTTTGTCGTGACAAAGTGAATTTTTGGGACGACAGTGGGATACGGGTATAACCTTAGAGACGGTGAGTGTAAAAAACCCGCTTTTGTAGTGCAAAATTCTATATTCATTTCAAGGGTCCTAGCTCTTGTTACTTTGCAGCAACAGAACTAGTGCCATCACGGAAAATGAAGGGAAAAGATTCTTCTGACCAAGATGGATAATTACCATTTTGACTCTTCAAATTATATTGTCCCTCTGTAAATATGAGGGACCAAAATAGTAATTATCCATCTCGGTCCACGGATTTTCTCACCTTTCTCCCCGAAAATGAAACTTCCTTATTATCTCGTATTTCGTATGGTCTCCTATTATATTAATGAAGTTACATTAATCACATTTACAGTCAATGATTTCATGCCACAAGTTTTTTTAAGAACTTTTCTTTAAGATGATAAAAAAATCAATCATATTCACTCTGTACCAAATTTTGTCTATTATTAATTTTATTTCCCTTTGACGAAGAAAATAACAATTAAATAAAAAATCAGTATTTAATAGGCATAAAAACCCCAACTAATTGGAATTCCAATTTCAAACTCAAAAACTCTTACTTAAAACAATCCATCCTCTTAATCACTTAAACTAACAGATAAATTTTAAATTGATATTTTAAGTTGCCTTAAAACCTTTGAGAAACCATATTAAGAAGCAAATGCAAATGGCGTAGTTTTTATAAGAACCATCACCGCATATGCAACAAGAACATTGCTACACAACTGTTTTGGTTTCATTCATACCAAATATATATATATATATATATATATATATAGTGGAAGGACGAAACATCTCTTAATTTGCCTCTATCTTGTACAGTGCAAGAAAATAAGGTGTTGCAACACAAGGACAAAAAAAAAAATTGGCTGTTACAACATAATAACAGAAACAAACAGAACTTGCTGGTTGGACTGCATGGGAAATAGGGTGGTGCTTTGCAGTAATGCAAGTCTCTGGTGTACAAAATTGTGACTCAAGCAGATGCACAGGCAGCTGAAAGTGATAGAATAGAAGTAACCTGCAATTTAAGTGCAATCATTAGGACATCATTTAGTTAATTATGCATGTATATGAATGATTGTAGAGATCTCAAATTTCAGAAGTGAAACCGGAAGCATATAATCTAGCTCTTCAATGGAGTAGTAATGCATGACAATCTACCGTGACATACAACTACAAAGAACTTGCAATATCTCCGGATAAACCTTGAAAGGCTTGAATTGGAATATGAATATCTTACGGTCACCTAAACTATAGAAACTAAATTTTCTGTCTCTAGAGAAACAAAGAGATGATATATAGAGGAACAACCAGCAAGAGAGAACAAGAGGAAGGCTTGTGCAGTGGGGAACCAGCATTTTCAGCACGAGAGAGGGCGAGGTGGGGTTCCAAATTTTTTTCACAAACAAAAAATTTATACATATATTATGTTCATTTTATGATTGAGCAGCAGGGAGACAATGAATCAAATCCTGGGGGGAGACGTAAAAGGAGGAAAAAGGCAAAACAAATTTCAAACAATTTTGTACAATTTTGCATTAGGGAGAAGGAAACAAAAGATTTTCCTATTAAGCTCAGCGAAATTTTCATGACTGTATACAAGCAGCCAACAACCTCATAAAGATAGCATGAAAAGCTTGATGAAATGATCATTCATATCCATCTTTTGGGCCAACACCACACACATGTAGCTACTATTATGATGACTTATATCCGCATTTGCTTGATCTGTCAAATCTCACTATTGGGCTCTCCTACCAAGCAGTAAATTATCAAATTCTAGAAGTATGGATGAACAAAGACAATACACGACATATTACATCTGCATGCACGCACCTATACTTGCATAAATTTGTCACTTTACCCATGTACTTTCAATTTTACCAAATTAACTCTTCAACTTGTCTATCGTGCCCCCTGTACTTGCATGAATTTGCTATTTTATCATTATGTGTACGGAGTGTTTAAAAGGAAAAAATATAAGTATAGGTGTTACAATGGTAAAAATTGCCAAGTTTAGATTGTGCCTATATACACTATGATCAAATCCAAAGCATGGATGATTAAAAGATAAATACTCAAGGCTTATCTTTGCCTTGTTCAAGTGTTCTACATTCTGTATCAAATTACACAAATGTAAAGCTTATTTAAATCATTGCCACGAGCTTGAAGTGGGAATACACTGTTTCACTTAGTAAAAGACTTTACTGATCATTTGATGTTCGTATTTTTAATTGCTCCTATAGTGTACACCTTTTTCATCGTGTAAATGACTTATTTTTTACCTTGCTTACATGTACTGTTACCAAGATATGATTCATGATTCCACAAAATTCATGGGCAAGCATATGTACAAAACTTAACAAAAGTATACAAGTAACACACTTACCCAGTCACCAACAATAAATAAGCTCACTAAGATCAAATTTTGCAGGTTTCTCTTTGATCTTAAAGCATGCACATCAAGGCATGCAAGTTCAAAACTTCGGAGAACTTGAAGTCCCATTGAATCAAATAGCTGAATTCAATACACATGCGTAAAAACTGCAAAATCATCATATATATATAATAATGAGAATTACCATCATATGTTCAAAAAGTAACGAGTCAAAATGATTACCATCATATGTTCAAAAAGTAATGAGTCAAAATGATGTACTAGAAAAACCATGAAATTGTGAGGCCAACATGCATGAGTAGACTGGTACATGAAAATATGCATAATAATATGCACTTGTAGACTTGTACAGGTGCATATATAGATAGATGTGCTCCCATGGCCACGAAAGTGAAGTATAATTCTCACATAAAAATATGCATAGGAACATCCTTAGACCCTTAAGTCATCCAATGAATATGCATGGTGCTAGGATCTAGACCCCTAAAACAGTGAATCTCTTGAGGAATTAAATGAGATTACCCTTCATGCTTACAAATAACAAGAAAGGCATAGTCAGGAAAACATATAGGAAAAATGAAGGATTAAGATATGAAGTTAAACCATTCATAGCAGAGATCCAGGAAAACTATGATTATAGGAAAGTAATAGAATTAAGGGCTGTTCAACTTTATATTTGTCTAGATATGCCTGAAAATCAGGTGGAAATCCAATATTCTCCATCTAACCAGATCATTGTACCAACAATAA
>CATIWO010029637.1:0-14801 GCA_949673435.1 Macaranga tanarius | reverse complement strand
CCATATCCTACAGAACCTATCTCTCGATTAAGCCTATAGTGTCAATTCAATCTTAGGTTGGCCAGGCCTAAAATGACATTAAGCACAACAATAACCAATGAATTAAAACTAACAACCTAATATAAATCACAATAAGCACATAGTCAATTCAGAATAAGAACCCTAAAAAGGAATCTAGCCACTCATATTAAAAAGAAAAGAAAGAGATGAAGAAATGAAGAAAACAATTCCAATCATAATGAATAATAAGAAAAGTTAACAAGAGAACTCCCTTCACCAAGGTGTAGAGAAAGCTTGTCCTTCAATCTTCAAAACTAAATCCTATTCTAATATGAGCAAAAATAAAAACAATAACAAAAGTGAATAATAGAACTAAAACTAAAACTAGGAACAACTTAAAGAAAATGGGAATAACCCCAAAAATAAGAACAACACTTAAATGAACATGAAATAGTCCTATTTATAGACCTAAAGACTTAGTGAGAAAGGTAATCTAACCCCTCACAAACTCTATCTAATCAAAAGATAAGAGATAAGTCCTTATCTATATAATCTTCAGCTGAAAATTATCACTTCATGGGCTGTCACATAAAGCTGGCATGGGTGCGCTAAAAAGTGGTATGGCTGCACAAGACACACACTATTGCTGAGCTCTGTGAGTGGCACGGCCGTGCTCGATTTTGGCATGGCTGTGCCACCTGTAGCATGGCCAACAATCACTTTTAAACAAGGCCAAACACGGCCACACTCATCCCCAACGTAGATAAGTCTTTATCCTCAACCTTTAGCCTATCCAAACTTCAAGGATTGATCCAATCTTCATCCAAAAGCATCCTACAAAACAAAACACAAAAGAAATTATCTAAAAATAAACAAATCCTAATAATTAAGACAAAATAACTAAACTAACTAAATTAACTAGAAACTAACTAACTAATGCAACAACTAAGCCTAAGATGTAATAAAATAGAGTGCTTAAAACAAGTGTTTTTCACACTCATCATCGACGATACAAAATGGCTAGCTAACATTGTGCCGGTACTGAAGAAGGATGGAAAAGTAAGGATGTGTGTCGATTACCGGGAATTGAACAAAGCTTGCTCGAAAGATGATTTCCCCTTGCCTCACATTGATACACTGGTAGATAATGCAGCCTCAAGTGCTATGTACTCTTTTATAGATGGATTCTCAGGGTATAATCAGATTAAGATGGCTGAAGCAGATAAGATAAAAACCTCATTCATAATTGAGTGGGGAATTTATTATTACTTGGTGATGCCATTCAGATTAAAAAATGTCAGTGCAACGTATCAACGGATGGTGACTACTTTGTTGCATGATATGATCCATAAGGAAATTGAGGTATATGTGGATGATATGATGGTTAAGTCCTCCACCAGAGGAGGACACTTTGAAGCTCTAGATAAGTTTTTAAATAGAGCTGAAAAGTTTAACTTGAGGCTGAATCCAAAGAAATATATATTCGGGGTCACCTCAAGAAAACTATTGGGCCACAAAGTCAGCAAAAGGGGGATAGAGGTCGATCCGGATAAGGTAAAAGCCATCAGTGAGATGCCAGTGCCAAAGATAGAGAAAGAAGTAAGAGGGTTTATTGGACGATTAAAGTATATTAGTCGGTTCATAGCCAAGTTGACCACCATCTGTGAGCCAATATTCAAACTTCTCAGGAAATATCAGCTAGTGGTTTGGGATAACCAATGTCAGTAGGTTTTTGAGGCAATTAAGAGGTATCTGATGAAGCCACCTGTGTTGCAATCACCAAGACCAGGGAAACCGTTGATTTTATACTTAACAATCGAGAAAGAGGTTGTAGGGGCAATATTGGTGCAAAAAGATGAGAATGGGGTGGAGCATGTTGTGTATTACTTGAGTAAAAAGTTCTTACCATATGAAGCCAATTATAACTTGGTGGAAAAAACTTGTCTGTCAGTTGTGTGGGAAACTAAAAAACTTCCTCATTACTTTCAATCGTACGAGATTCAGGCTGTCTCCAAACATGATCCTCTGAAATACCTTCAGCAAACTCCCTCTCTCACTGAGAAGTTAGCTCGATGGTTGATTTTGCTCACGGAGTTTGACATTGAGTATTTATCTAGGAAGGTTATCAAAGGAAGGGCTGTTGCAGATTTTTTAGCGCAGAATCCTGTGGAGGATAATTAGGAGTGGGAATTAGAATTTTCGATAAGCATTTGAGAGCCATTGTAGTGCAGAAATGGCACAAGTACTTTGACGGAGCTGTTAATAGCAAGGGGGCAGGTGTTGGAGTAATTCTGATCACGCCTGAAGGTGAGATGATTCCAATGGCCAAAAAACTGGAGCTCGAGGTGACTAATAATCAAGCAGAGTACGAGGCATGTGTTTTCAGGCAGGAAGCCTTATGAGACATCAGGGCAGAAGAAGTAACAGTGTTTTGGGATTCGATGTTAATAGTGGAGCATGTTTCAAGTTAAAGAGGACAGACTAAGGCTTTACATGAATTACTTGGCCATTGTAACTATTTCATTTAGCCAGTGTAAATTCATATATTTACCTCAGGAGGACAATCAAGTTGCGGATGCCCTGGCCACATTAGCATCAATGTGGGAAAGTGATACCAAGACTCCGATTAAGCCTTTGATTCTAGTGTAGTCTAGGACTCCGTGTCATGACGAGTTAAGGGTAATGCTAATGGGACTAGCGGAAAAGCCATGGTTTTATGATCTGTAAAAGTATCTCGATAGTGGGCAGTTTTTTGAAAACGTAGATAAAAAGGAGAAGACATCATTGAAGATGTTGTCTAGACAGTTTATCAGTCATCTTGGTATGTTGTATAAAAGAATGCCAACTGGGGTACATTTACGGTGTGTGGATAAAGAAGAAGCATAAGAGATCATAGAAGCTGTGCATGTAGGTATTTGTGGACCCCATATGAATAGGACAGTATTGGCAAAGAAGATAACTTGGCAAGGATACTTCTAGTTGACCATGGAATCAGATTGTGTCAAATTAGTACAGAAGTGCCATAATTGCCAAGCTTATGGGGATGTTAGTCACCTTCCTTCAATAGAACTTCAAGGGTTGATGTCTCCATGGCCTTTTACAGCTTGGGGAATTAACATAATTGAGGAAATAAGGCCAGTGGTGTTAAATAGGCATCAGTATATTGTGGTGGCGGTGGATTATTTCTCTAAATGGGTTGAGGCTAAATCTTACACTTCGGTCGGGTCGAAACAAATGGCAAGGTTCATAGAGAGGAATATAATCTGCAGATATAGGTTACCTCATCATGTTATAATGGATAATGGGGTCTAATTCCAGTCGAAAACTACTATATTGCTCCAGCACTATAAGATAGAGCATCACTGATTTTCCCCATACCGTCCACAAGCCAATGGTGCGGTTGAAGCTACAAATAAGAATATTAAGAGATTTTTGGCCAAAATGATAGAGAATTATAGAGATTGGTCTAACAATTTGCATTGTGGGGGTACCGAACGATGGCCAAAACTTCTATCTGGGTTATGCCTTATTCATTGGTATATGGGTGCAAAACATTGATGCTAGTGGAAGTAGAATTCTAGTCTCTAAAAGTTATGTTGGAAACCAAAATTCCTGATATCAATGGGTGGAGAGCAGGATAGCACAGTTGACACTGTTGGAGGAAAAGGGATTAAGGGCCATGTATCACATGCAGATGTATCAGAAAAGAATTTCTAGAGTTTATAATAAGAAGATCAAACCGGGGAAAGTAAAAGAAGGAGAACTGGTGCTGAAACACACAAAGCCGCTCCTTACTAATCCGAGGGGCAAGTTCAAACCAAATTGGGAATGACTTTACTTGGTGAAGAGGATATTCTCAAAAGGTGCGGCCATTCTATTTAATTTGGAAGGCAATGAGTTCAGGAATCCCATCAATCTGGATAAGCTCAAGAAATACTTTTTGTAAAGTCTCGCTAGGGAGAAAACTTCGAAGAGAGGTTGTCTAGGCAAAAGTTAGGGACAAAAAAAATCCTACTAAGTTTAAAACTCTGTAAAGGAGTAGCTTAGGCAAAAATAAAGGATAAGTAAAAGGAGAGAGAGAGGATAAAATAGTTGGTTGGAAAACTTGTAAGGGCAAGCCATCCAACGATAGGAGAAATGTCAAGAAGCAATTTATATGTACAATTGTGCTTATTTTAAATAAAGAAGCTTGCTTTTATTTCTGTTAAATGATGCATTAAATGCTTATTACAATAGGTTTAGCTAAAAGGCAAGAAATCACATAAAACAAGCTGAGTTTGATCAAATCGCTAAAACTAAAGAAGAAAAATAAATCTAAGTCCTTTTTCTTTTGCTTTTCCTCATTTTTTGCATGCTAATCCTAAATAAATCCCTAGTCTTTTGATGCATGATGAATTCATCTTGTTTTGCCTGCTGTAACTAGATCCAAGCTTTATAATGATCATCCGTGGTAATATCTCCATCCAACGAGATGCCTCGTCTAATGGTACGGCACGGCCAAATGGCTGATATATTCTCCATGAAATTCTAAGTCAGAGGACTAGGTTGGAAACCATAAGTAGGCTCTACAACCATTTACTTTTCTTCATACTAGTGGTAAAGTCGAATGGAATAATAGAACGAGCAGAAGTTCAGTCCGGCAAGAGGAACATAATGAGTATATATGGTGGTGGTCACATGTCTGATATTCCACCAAGGACACATCCACTAAACTTTTGTATCTGGGAAGTTGGCCAGCCATTCTTTCAAGTCAGTCGGAAGCTTTTGTAATGGATGAGTCTACACCTACTTGGGCCTATACTTGGTAATATTCTGAGGGGGTGCCAACAGCTTTAGCTTTTCCTGGAACTAAATCTGCAAAACCTGGAGGAGTTAAAAGCTAAAAAAAAGCAAATAAAAAGGAGCTTGTGTACCTCCAGTAGTATGGGACTTATGGCAAACTGGTGTGCTACAGGTAGACGGTCCAAGCCGGTTAAAGTCTCGACAAGGATAATCGGCATGGGATTAAGTCCAGACTCCACTTGATTAATGATCTGCATGATCACAGTCACCTGAAGGGGAAATTAGCAGGAACTCAACATACAAATAAAAGGCGATCATTCGTGGTCAGTACACCTCATTACTATTGATAGCCATAGTAGCCTTCAAGAAAGAGTAAAAAAATCATCCCGTCCCCTGAAACATGTGTCAGAGAAGAAGAAGGAAGGATATTGAACAGGTGAGCCATTTTCTTCTGAATAGTCTTCTCATCAGGTTTATCAACTGATGGCACGGTAATCTATTTGGAAGAATCGTCTGGGTAACTTAGAATTGCCCTAAATTCCTCAGGCAGGGGGCAGATTTTGAAGTTATTGAACCTAAATACATGGTTCTTTCGATCCCAGAATTGAGAAGCAATATGCAAGAAAGGATAGTTAATCTTATAGAGGTGAAGCGATCTGAAGATGGATAGATGAAATGGATTAAGTTTCTGCCAAGTTTTGTAAAATAGGCCGAATCAATTTCAGATTGTGCTCTGACATAGTTTTGAGAGTGTTTAGGATTTTTTGGATGTGCAAAATGGATGTAACATGAAACAGTTGATGGAATGTGTATTTATAAGCTTTTGAAAGAGCACAAAGTTGAGAAATTGCAAAGTTAGAACGTTTAGGGCATCACCTTACCGAAAAGGCGTCGCCTTAGCAAATCAGTGGCGACGCCTAAATGCTAAAAATAGGATGTCTCTGAGTCAAAAAGGCGATGCCTTAAGTCAAAAAAGGTGACGCCTTAACATTCAGAGGCGACGCCTCTCTCCAAGAAATGTGGTGAAAGTGGTTTGATTTTGATCCAAGATTAACCAAAAAAGCAGCAGTATAATAAAAGCATAGATTGTGAAGCAAAATCATTTCAATGTATAAATATGATAAATGTTTATACACAAATCCATATCCCAAAATGCCTAACCTGCCTGTCTATCCATCTATCATCTAAAGACCTACTCCGCCTCCGTCTCAGTCTCCTTGTCATCCTCCTCACCCTCGTTAACCTCCTCATCTCCCTCATCCTCCTCATCACCAGTATCATCAGTTGCATCATCATCCTAAATGCCAGAGGTGGTGGGAACATCCACAGGGGTAGTAACTTCATCGTCACCGAGGTCGACATCCTCCTCGCTCAGCATATGGAGGGCAGCAAGCTGCTGTCGAAGTGACCAGATCAAGGCATCCTTGCCTTCATCACTAACCTGTCCAAATAGAAGAATAACAAGTGAGTAACATCATTCAAGCATGCATACATATAGAATAAGTGACAGAAATGTACCCTCCACTCCTCAGTGGGTCGCCATATAAGATCTCGCTGGGCCTCTACCAGCCTGTAGAGATGCTCATCCAGCTCTAGTGGAATCTGCAGGTGTAAATTGTGTTAGCATTAACATTATTTTATAGGAGATAAATTAAGAAAGAGCAATACTCACATGGGTGGTGGTAGGAGGAACTGGTGCCGGTGAGTAGGTAGGGTTCAAGGTCAAGAACCCTCAGGTCATAACCTCGGAGGCACTCTAGTACCGAGCAATAGGATCCGGCAGATACAGAAATGCTCTACTAATCACCTGTGAGCTGGAACTAGAAGAACCAGAAGCTGCACGACCTTGGGAGGTATGAGTAGTCCTTTGGGGAACTGCATACATATGAGAAATGCTAGGTCCTATATCGGCAGATAAAGACCCTATCCGAGCTCACTGGGCTGGCCGCTCACCGGAAGGAGGGGATCTCATTTATGAACAAGCTGCCCTAGTATGGGGCTGAAAATGAAGGTATTAATAAATGAAACAACAAGTAGATATTCTGAACAAGAGATCGCATAACCTATACCTGAGAAATATGACCCTGCACTAGTATCTACTGAAGTAGCTCAGTCCTGATGAAGTCATTGTACTGAAGTTGATCCTGTCCTAATAGTCGATCACCGACTGTACCTCTCAATGATCTTTGCAGATCAACACCTCCTAAATGGTGTGTCCAAAACATAGAAGGGGGAGGAGCCCTAGGAACATGCCTATGAGTGGGACCCAAATGCCAGTCCCAAATGCGCTCTGAGGAACCACATAAAATAGAAAGGTCCTACAAGCAGGACCCTCCTTATAGCTAATGGCCCATATCGAACCATAGCAACAAACCAGTTCTCTGAAGGTCTCCACGGATGCGCCACAACCTGACAAAAGAAAAGAAAGGAGGTAAAATAAGACACTGATATTAAAATACTAATCAATTTAATTTTCTTGTGCAAATATACCTCATTCCAAGGTAATGTGTTGAGGAGAACACGGTGAACACGAACGTTAGCCAAGTCATGCCTCACTGTCCTGCTGGTGCCCCATTTATGCAATACAGGGAAAGCCCGACCACCTATAGGCATCACCCCTCTGATCAGCCCCAGCTCAAGTACTCAGACCTGTAAATTTCACAATTTCAGAAGACGGGATGTATAAAGCTGAAATGAGATAAGAAAAAGAAAAAGGAAGGAAAACCAATACCTGTATGGCATGTCATAAGCCACAGAATCTCCTAGCTCCCCACACAAACTCATCCATACTCTAGTACACGTAAGCCAAAGTTGTTGACCCCCAATCGAATGAAGCGATAAGGTCTAGATCTCGCAGTGGCATTAAGAACATCAAGTCGATGGAGCTATTGGTGCCACAAAATAGGGTGGTGCCTAACAGATAGAATATAAATGCTCGCACCACCTGATCGACCTGTCTAGGAGTGGTGATGGTGGCCGGAGGAATCGTAAAATAATAGGAGCGGATCGAATCCACCTTGATGGTATGAGTCCCCTTCATAACAGGAACCATGCCAAAGAGTCTGTCGATATAAGCCACATGGGATAGGGAGGTCATCTCCAGACTCCTGTCAAAATGGACTGCATCTCCCACACACTCCATCCCGGTGATAGCCGCAAAGGAGATAGGATCTAAAGTGAACTCTTCACAAGGCAAATGAAAAGTGTGTGTGGTGTCCATCTATCTCTCCATCAGTGCCTGCAGCCCGTGAAGATCATTCTGGCCACTAATAGATGGGAGGGCCAGAATGAAGGGCTCGAAGCCGGTATCCCGAATCCTGAGATGAATAATATTACAAGCACCTTTCATATAGTGCTGGTTGAACTGTAGAAAGTATTTGGATCATATTTGGGCATTGAAAGATTTACTATTAGTTATCATTTTTAAATTTGGCATTTTTACAAATAGAGGTGACGCCTTTATGACATTAAGGTGATGCGCCTGTGTCATAGAGGTGTCGTATCTGTGAACTAGGTCGATGCCTTAATATCGCAGGGATGATGAACCTATGGTACTAAAGCGATGCCCTAATGGTGCTAAGGCATCACCTTAATAGACAAAAGCAACGCCTCACTGAAAAGGGCGACGCCTTAACAATCGCAGGGGTGATGAACCTATGGTGTTAAAGCTACACCCTAATAGTGTTAAGTCGTCACCTTAACGAGCAGAGGTGACGGCTCACCAAAAAGGCGACACTTTAGGGGACAGAATCTGAAGCCGAATCGGTTTTTATTTAAAATTGTTCGATTTTGTTTAGTTTTGAATGATTTTCTTCGGCAATCTAAGCATGGATACTAATATGTTCATTAACCTAGTCTATTCCTAGTCAAAAAAGCAGAAAAAAAAGAAAGAAAAAGAGAGAAAATGCACTAACCTCTCTATTAGCAGAAGAGCAAAGATGCATGTCTAGTGAAGGCATAAGTGAGAACTCCACAACGAGAATCAGTCCCAGAGAGTGAGGCACTCAGACCTTGGGAGGAATGGCAAGCCAAGTCGGGACGACGGGCATACGATCAAGCATAGGATCTATGGCCAAAAGAGGAAAGCAGAGAGAGAAGGAAGAGAAGGGCACGAATTTGAGATGGAAAAGGATTGAAATGAATTTAATTTATAACTTTAAAAAATTGCTAACGTGGTCCTTTACAGAAAAATTACCTTTTAGTACCCAAAGTTAAAAGTTGATTAACATATTTCTTTTGTGGGTACGAAGTACCCCAAAATTGAAGCCTCTCAGTTCGGACACCGAGGTTGGACGGCGACTCCAAAATTGAAGCCTCTCGGTTCGGACACCGGGGTTGGACGGTGACCTTGAAATTGAAGCCTCTCAGTTCAGACACCGAGATTAGATAGCGACCTCGAAATTGAAGCCTCTCGGTTTGGACATTGAGGTTGGACGTCGACCCTAAAATTGAAGCCTCTCAGTTCGGATACCGAGGTAGGATGGCGACCTTAAATAAGAAGCCTTTTGGTTCGGATACTAAGGTAGGACGGCGGCTAAAACACACCTCTCGGGTTGTACCCCGTGGATGATGGTGTACAGATTGAATCTCAAGATTCAGAAATATCCTTTTGTTCTGTTACATGTATATTGTTTTTTGAAAAACTAAATTTAAAATTTACATTTAAATGGTTTTCCAAAAACTAAGGGGGCATACTCTGGACACACAGTTTAGCCGACCCGCAAAAGAAAAGCTCAATGATGATAAGATAGTAGATAAGCCCAAAATGAGTAAAGGAATTAAATTCTGGCCTGTGTGAGAGAAGCCCACCTGAATCAAACCCTAAATGAGCCAAAGCCCATTAACCCTCGACCCAACCAGCCTAGCCCGAGCCAATAGCCCAAAATAGTACCCGGCCCAGTAAGTTCCGTAAGGGCGTTGCCTTAGTGAATCAAAGGCGACGCCTCTCCATGTTAAAGGCATTTCCTTTAAGCTACTAAGGTGATGCCCCCTTGATTTGTAGCAGAAAAAAATTAAATGATAGAACGTGGGATTCTCCACATTCTGTAACTCCTCTCTTACGTACATGGGAGAGGAATGAGGAGAGGGATGTGGGCTTAATGCTGAATTAAAGATTGAGCATTCCTATAAAGAGAAGGAGAAAACTAAAGAGAGAGAGGATGGGATTTTTTTGAGAGGAAAAAAAAGAAAGAAAGGAACCAAAAAGGAGAACACATAAAAAAAACCAAAGAGAAATAGAGGCAATCGACTATTGGAAAAGGGAAAGTCTAGAATTAAAGTTCCTGAAGCTTGTGAGGGTGTTTCAAAATCGAATCTGAGGGCTTAATCATTTTCGAAATCAATTTTCAGTAAATTTTTTCTTCTCCTTTATTAATTTAATTTCAATTTTTATTCAATATGTTGTGTTGATTTAAATTCTGTTGTTCGTTTTAAGTAAATCCAGTGTTACCAGTATTTCTGTAATTTATTTTATGATTCGTTCATGATAGAAATTATCTGAATAATTGTATGCGTATGAATTAGCAATATTTTTTAAGTTTATGTTTCTAGAATGATAAAGACGTCACCTCACCACTGAGACGTCGCCTTTGCTCACAAGGGCATCGCCTTTGTTGTGCAAAGGCGATGTCTTCGCAGTTTGAACCAGAATTTGAATATCTTACCGTTATATGCATAGATCCAATGTTCACTAAGTTGACAACTTAGCTATGCAGGGGCATTGCCCCTGTGCCACAGAGTCGATCACTACTAAAATTAGTGACGGACACGCAAATCCGTCGCTAATTAGTGACAAACAGCGTGTCCGTCGCTAATTTTGTTAGCTTTTAGCGACATAATTTTTTTCCGTCGGTAATCCGTCAATAAATTTCTGTCCGTCGGTAATTAGCGACGGAAAAATTCCATCGCTAAAATCCATCAGTAATCCGGTACATTCTAGTAGTGGATGCCCCAGTAGTCAATTCTGTCCTTTTTTTTATTTTATTCGTTCTCTTTATTTTTGCTAATATATTTGGATTTTCTTTTGTAGGATTTCATTTCTAGTAACTTTAATTTTGACAGGGAAGTGTAAATAATAGAATTATTCTATTATTTATTTTGTGATCTTATTAATATGTATGTTTTATTTTCTTTATTTTGTTAACTTTGGAATTGGTTGTAATCATTTCTCCTCCCTCGATTTCTTTGTATGTTTTGTTTTCTTTATTTAGTTAATTCTGAGATTGGTTGTAATCATTTCTTCTCCCTCCATTTTTTTGTATGATTTATTATTTGTTATGTGTATGGATGTATGAATCACATAAAATCGCATGAAATTGGACTAATAATCAAACTTGGGCCTAATTGTAAAATTTAGAATTTGCTTAAACTGAAATAGCCATTCGCATGTAATTAAGAGAAGAATTGACTAATTAAAAATAATAAAATATAAAACACAAACATAGGCCGATCGCAAGGTCGGGTGGGCCATTCAAAAGCCCATTCCCAGTTTCCGGACTCAATCTCTAAGGACGACTGCTGGGCTTCCTCGTTAGAATCCAGTTGCTGTAAAGGTGTCCCGAATTTCACTCGGGTGGTGACTCCTATCTCCGATCCAAGCCCAAAAAGCTTTTTTTTTGTATTCCTAGTGGGCCCTGAGCCCACACAGTACCGTGGTCGCCAGACATTTGGGCGCACGCTGAACCTTGCCACTAACAGTGGCAACTCCACTAGGGATAGAGAAACTGATTCTAGTGTTTTGTGTTGTATTATTTTTAATTATTTAATTATTCTTTCTACATTTGCATTCACTACACCATTCACATACTGTGCACACAATCCCTATTAAACTGACAATATTTGTTACTTTGCTGGCTGTGTTTCATTCAAACCGGGTGATGGAGTATATAGCTATTGTCACTCACAATAGAGTACAATTGAGCACGCCGTTCGGACCTTTGAGTGGTGAGATGGAAAAAATATATAATAGACTGTGGGAGCCTTTGACTTTACCCGAGACTCAGCTCATATAGTGCCCTAGCCACTACCCTTAGGTTTTTTCCTGAAATGCATGTGTTCTATTGCCATATAGTAGTCTCATTCATAAAGCCCAAGCCCAATAGCGACGAACCATGGCTTTTTACCATGGTCCGTTATATTGGAATTTGGTTTTATGAAAGAGATATGCTACTTACTTGTATTGTCTTGAGAGCTTATGCATGTACATCAATTTTATTATCCCCTGTTGATAATTAAAGCCCAGACTAAAAATCCTAAGTAAGAGACTGACCAGTGAACACGTGTGTGGGAGGAATAAGGTTGGAAGGCTGTGTTTAAGACCTTATGTTTGTTTATTTACTTATTCATTTGTTTATTTTGTTTAAGCCCTTAATAAAAGACCTGCATATTATGCATATACGTCATGCATATATCTAACCCTTCATCTTACAGAAATTGATCCCCCGTCTTCTATTTAGAAATGCACCTACGAAGGTCGATTAATCAGATCTACACCTATTAGAGCTACTCCATCTAGTGAAACTGTAACAATGTCTGACAATATTGATTTAGAAGCCTTCGGAAGATAGTTGAAAGAAAAGATTGCTGCTGATACTAAGAGCCTTATCCGAGAGGTAATAGGTGAAATTCTCCAGACAGCCAGGGGAAAACAACCAATTGATTTGGATGAGGGGGAAGTTACAATTGGGAAACCCAGGGACCGGGATGATGATCTTGAGAAGGTACTTGCCGATCCTCCTAGGAAAGAATTTCAGACTGTTGCAATTTCTGAAGAACCTACATGGGCTAAGGAGATGGCAAAAATGAGGTCCCAAATGCAACTGCTGATGAGGGATAAGGGTATTGATGCGTCAATGGACTACAGTGATATGGACTTTGACAATTAGGAACCTCTACCAAAAAAATTTAAATTCCTAAATATGAAAAAGTACTCAGGAACAGAGGATCCACATCTGTATTTGAAACAGTTTATCACTCATATGAAGATGACTAAGCTCACTACAGCTCAGATTGTGAAGCAGTTTCCACTATCCTTAGAAGGAGCACCAATTCGCTGGTATTATTCCCTGGAACCTTATGTGAAAGTCAGTTGGAAAGAGTTGTGCACCACCTTTGTGAAGCAGTACGGGCTGAACTCACAGATGGAGGTTTCATTGAAAGATTTATAAAACACTAAGCAAAAGTTCAATAAGTCCTTTTCTGATTATCTGACCAGATGGATAGGTAAGTTAGCATAGATGAGACAACGTCCAGCTGAATCTGATCAGTTGATGCTTGCTATTGATGGATGTATCCCGCCATTGGCTAGGAAGTTAAATGAGATAAGGATCTGAAATTTTGAAGAACTCTATAGGTTCGGGGTTCAGAAAGAGACCGACATGGCTCAAGAAAATAGGTTTTACGGAGGAAGGTCTAGGAATAAGGAAGGACCAAGCAGCAATGTGCAAATTAATGCTATTGAGCAACCCTAAAAACCTTAGAGATTTTTCAATCTTGGAAAGCCCCTCTCCAAAGTCCTTGAAAAGCTCACCGAGAAAGGGCGTCTTCGTCCTTTACCACCTAAAGCCCCGTTTCCCAATGCCAATCTAAAGCTATTTTGTAAATACCACCAGGTAATCGAACATGACACTGATCAATGTGCCCACCCTAAATATAACATCCAAGACCTCATTGATTCTGGAAAACTAGTTGACCCAGAAACCCGAAAGCTAAATACACAAACCAACCCTTTGCTAAATTACCGAAATATCCCACCTTCGAACCAACATATCCTGATGATTGGCACTGGATTAAATGAAGAACAAGTGCTCAATTCCTTTGTTGACCTTGAACCTAACCCTGAGCTTACCCAACCTGTCGAACATGAAGCCACCAATGAGAGGGGGTTATTTGTAAACATGCTGGACATCTAGTCTTTTGATGATGAGGACACCCAAGAAGGGATTGATGTATTGGGAGGTGAAAGAGAGTGGATAGTTGAGCATGTGGCCACAACAAAAGAACGGAAAAAGTGTGAACCAGTCGAATAAGAGATTAAATCTAAACAGAACATTGAATCTAAAGACAAGAAAGAGCTGAAGAAGGAAGAACCAAAGAAAGAACAACCTGAGAAAACAATATCTAGTATCTGGGAACTTTTGATGCAATCTAAGATCCACCGGGATGCAATGGTCCAAGTTTTACATGAGAGGAAAGTTTTTATTGGCACAACCCTTCAAAAATTAGTAAGTTCTCCGATGCAGAAGCCTGAGGGAGTAATTGTGTTCACAGATGAAGATCTACCACTAGAAGAGAGGGAGCATTACCGGCCTTTATTTATTAAAGCTGAAATCAAGGGAAAGATGACTTGTTGTGTGATGTGTACTAATCCGCAAGCGTACAAAATCGTATTAAGTAGTAAATAAAGATATCGTCCCACAAAGATTTGGTGATGACTATTGTAAAACTCACAATGTTGGACTGTTTTGACAATGAAATAGAGTTTGTAATTTAGAAAAATTAAACTAAACTAAGAAGAATAAAATGCAAATTCAATTCAAATATTAAAAGCTAGGGTTCCTTATTCTTAATTGACCATTTCAAAGGATTGATTACACAACCAGGTCTATACTAGTTTTAATTCATTTTGAAGGAATCTTATAAATTATAAATCTTCCTCTCAGATAAACCTATAATTAAATCAGAAATAATCAACACTAAGTTTGACGGCTCTCACCAACCTAATGTCTTTTAAAACCAATTTTAATGCACAACCTTTAATCAATATTAATCACTTAAGTGTCTCTCGACTAAATAAGCAACTAATAGGTTATTGCCATATCCTACAGAACCTATCTCTCGATTAAGCCTATAGTGTTCATTTAATTCTAGGTCGGTCAATCCTAAAATGACATTGAGTTCAACAACAACCAATGAATTAAATCTAGCAACCTAACATAATCACTTTAAGCACATGGTCAATTTCAGAATAAGAACCCTAAAAAAGATCTAGCTACTCATGTTCAAGAGAAAAGAAAATGAAT
>CATIWO010029623.1:0-10782 GCA_949673435.1 Macaranga tanarius | reverse complement strand
TCAAGGTCATATATCAGGTAATTCATCTAATTAGATCTTAATTATCTTGAAGCATAAGTTATCACTCTCCCGGTTTGCATAGGTACACATCCTAATCCTTGTCTTAAAGCATAGGTATATACCACATAATCAACATGTCCAGTTGGTAAAGTAAGAATAAAAGCAGTAGTAAGGCATTCTTCAATCTTTTAAAACTACATTGGCATGCTTTATCCCATCAAAAAGGAACATTCTTCTTCAATAAGTCAGTTAAAAGTCTAGCAGCAGTGAAAAAAAATATTTCATAAATCTTCTATAATACTCAGCTAATCCCAAGAAACTTCGAAATTCAGTCACATTTATAGGTTGTTCCATTTCTACGATAGCTTTAGTCTTTATTAGATTGGCTTCACTCTTTTGTTAGATACAATGTGTTCAAGAAATGCAATTCTTCCATCCAGAACTCACACTTGCTGAATTAGCATATAATTGTTCTTTTATTACTATAGATCTGGAAACTTTTGTTCAGAATTCTTTTGTTAATGTGTCTGATGACTTTGACATTTCCCTTTCCAATTTATTTGAACTTTATGGTTTGTTCTTTTCTAAAGTTGATGCAATGAAATCTGATTTTACTTACTTGTGTGATGTCTTACCTAATGGTTATGTTCATTGTGATGATCATTTCATGCATATATTTTACATTAATTCTACGCAAACCACTGCATTTAATTTAGGCATAATTGAACATCCTAAAAACATAACGATTGCTTCTGATATTTCTTCTGAAGAGAGTGAAAAAATGAAATAAATATTAATAAAAAGATAGAAAGTATTTGCTTGGGGTTACGAGGATATACCGGGAATAGATCGCGAGATTGTGGAACATGAGATCCCAACTTATCCTCACATTTCACCAGTCAAGTAGAAAAGAAGAAGGTTGAGACCATAATGGGCCCTCCCAGTTAAGGAAGAAGTCGAGAAATAATGGAAAGCAAGATTCCTTGAGGTGGTTGATGATACAAAATGGCTTACCAATATAGTTTCGGTACCGAAGAATGATGGAAGAGTAATAATGTATGTTGACTACCGGGATTTGAACAAAGCCTGTCTAAAATATGATTTTCCCTTGCCTCACATTGATACACTGGTAGATAGTTCTGCTTCAAGTGCTATATACTCCTTTATGGATGGATTTTTAGGATACAACCAGATTAAGATGGCTGAGACAAATAAGCTGAAAACCTCATTCATAACCGAGTGGGGCATTTATTGTTACTTAGTAATGCCATTCAGATTGAAAAATGTTGGGGCAACATATCAATGGATGGCTACAACTTTACTGTATGACATGATCCATAAGGAAATTGAGGTGTATGTGGATGATATGATGGTTAAGTCCCCTACTCGAGGAAGGCATTTCGAAGCTCTAGACAAGTTCTTGCAAAGAGCTGAAAAGTATAATTTGAGGCTGAATCCAAAGAAGTGTGTATTCGGGGTTGCTTCTGGTAAACTGTTGGGTCACATAGTCAGCATAAGAGGGATAGAGGTTGATCCAGATAAGGTAAAAGCCATTAGTGAGATGCCGATTCCAAAAATAGAGAAAGAAGTAAGAGGATTCATTGGGTGGTTACAGTACATCAGCCGGTTCATAGCAAAGTTGACCACTGTATGTGAGCTGATATTCAAGCTTCTCAGAAAGAATCAGCCAATGGTGTGGGATGATTGATGCCAGCAGGTTTTTGAAGCGGTTAAGAAATATTTGATGAATCTGCCCGTGTTATAGCCTCCGAAACTGGGAAAGCCATTGATTTTGTACCTAGCCATTGAGAAGGAAGCTGTAGGGGCAATGTTGGCACAAGAAGATGATAATGGGGTAGAACATGCCGTGTACTATTTAAGTAAGAAATTTTTGTCTTATGAAGTCAACTACGACCTAGTAGAAAAGACATGTCAGAAATTTTTATCTTATGAAGTCAACTACGACCTGGTAGAAAAGATATGTCTATCAGTTGTGTAGGCAACTAAGAAGCTTCGGCATTATTTTCAATCCTACAAGATCCAAGTAGTATGGAAGCATGACCCTCTGAAATACCTTCAAAAAATCCTTCACTTACCAGAAAATTAGCACGATGGTTGATTTTGCTCACGTAATTCGATATTGAATATCTTTCCAAAAAGGTGATAAAGGGAAGAGCTGTTGTGGAATTTCTAGCACAAAATCCCAAAGATGATAATGGGAGTTGGAGTTTTCTGATGAGCATCTGAATGCTATTAAGGTACAGGGATGGTGCATGTATTTTGATGGAGTAGTTAACAGCAAGGGGGCAGGAGTTGGGGTGATTCTGGTTACGCCCAAAGGTGAGATGATTCCCATGGCTAAAAAGCTTGAGTTTGAAGTGACTAACAACCAAGCAGAATATGAAGCATGTATATTTAGGCTAGAATCTTTGAGAAGTCTGGATGCATGATAGATAACAGTGTATGGGGATTCAATGTTGGTGGTGAAGCAGATTTCTAAAGAATGGGAGGTTAAAGAGGATAAATTGAAGCTCTATGTGAATTATTTAGCCACTATAAGCTTGTCATTCAATCAGTGCAAATTCATATACTTACCTCGGGAGAGCAATCAAGTTGCAGATGCTCTAGCTACATTAGCTTCAATGTGGGAAAGTACGGCCAAAGTTTCAGCTAAACCATTAGTTCTGGTGAAATATAGAACACCATGTTACAAAGAGATAGGGTGATGCCGATGGGACCAGCTAAGAAACTATGGTTTTATGATTTGCAGAAGTATCTCGAAACTGGACAACTTCCTGAGGATGCAGATAAAAAGGAGAAGATGTCCTTGAAAGTGTTGTCTAGACAATTCATCAGTCATCTCGGTATGCTGTATAAGAGAATGCCGACTGGGATATACTTATGCTGTGTAGATAAAGAAGAAGCTCAGATGATCATGGAAGCCATACATGCAGGTGTTTATGGGCCCCATGTAAATGGAATGGTTATGGCTAAGAAAATAACTCATTAGGGGTACTTTTGGTTAACTATGGAGTCATATTATGTCAAGTTTATGAAGAAATGCCACAATTGCCAAGCTTACGGGGATGTTAGTGATCTACCTTCGATGGAACTTCAAGGATTAACCTCTCCCTGGCCGTTTGCAGCTTGGAGAACTAATATAATTAGGGAGATAAGACTGGTCGCATCGAATTAACATCGATATGGGTTACCCCACCATGTTGTAACTGATAATGGGGTACAATTTCAATCAGAAATGGCTGCTTTGCTTCGACACTATAAAATTGAGCATCGTCGATCGTCTTCTTATCGTCCTCAGGCTAATGGTGTAGTTGAGGCTGCAAACAAGAACATCAAGAGGATCTTGGCCAAAATGGTAGAGAGTTATAAAGATTGGTCCGAATTCTTACAGTTTACATTGTGGGGTTATAGGATGACGGTGAGAACATCCACTGAGGTCACACCTTATTCATTAGTATATGGTTGTGAAGCAGTGCTGCCAGTGGAAGTAGAAATTCAATCTCTAAGGGTTTTACTGGAAACTAAGATCCCTGAGTATCAATGGATAGAAAGTAGATTGACGCAGTTGATACTGCTATATGAAAAAAGATTAAAAGCCATGTATCACATGCAATTGTACCAAAAAAGGATCGTCAGAGCTTACAATAAAAAGATCAAACCATGAAAGATAAAAGAGGTTGAATTGGTTCTAAAGCATACAAAGCCACTGCTTACCAATCCGAGGGAAAAGTTCAAGCCGAATTGGGAAGGCCCTTATTTTGTAAAGAAGATATTTTTAAAAGGCGCGGCCATTTTATCTGATCTGGAAGGGAATGAGTTTAAAAATCCCATTAATTTGGATAAACTCAATAAATACTTTCTATGAAATTTCACTAGGGAGAAAACCTCAAAAAAGAGACTGTCTAGTCGATAAAAAAAAGACAAAAATTATGATGTACCTCCAGTAGCAGAGGACTCACAGTAAAGCGATGTGTTGTGGATAGATTGTCTAGACCAGTCAGAGTTTCAGCAAGGATAATGAGTATGGGATTGAGCCCAGACTCCACTTGGTCAAGAATCTGCATAATCTTCAAATCACAGTCGCCTGAAGGGGAAACTAACAAAAACTAGACGTATAAGCAGAAAGCAATCATCCGGGGCCAGTATACCTCATTGCTGCTAACAGCTATAGCAGCCTTCAATAAGGAATCAAAGATGATTCCATTCCCTGAAACATGTGTTAAGGATAACAAAGGAGGAATGTTGAATAGTCGAGTCATTTGTTGCTTGGTAGCTTCATCATTAGGCTTATTGACTGGTGGAACATCAATCTGTATAGATGAATCATCTGGGTAACCCAGAATTACACCGAACTCTTCAGGCAGGGGGCAGATTTCAAAACTGTTAAAATGGAATACATGATTTTGTGGATTCCAGAATTGGGCAACGACATGGAGGAATGGGTAATTGATTATACTCATATAAAGGGATCTAAAGATAGACACATGGAACAGATTCAGTTTTTGCTAGCTTTCTCTATCTAAACTTTGCAGGACAGGTCGAATCATTTTTAGATGATGTTCTGACATGGCTCCTGTGCAATTTTAGTATTTTTGGAGAAGATAGTTGGCTGTGGCTTGAAAATACTTGATAGATGGGGTATTTATAGGTCTTTTGGAAAGGACAGAATCAGAACATCTTGAAGTCAGAGCCGTAGAGGCGCACGCAACACCGAAGAGGCGCACGTAACACCGAAGAGGCGCACGCCTCTCTACCTCAGATGCGCACGCCTCTTTGATTTAGAGACGCAAAAGAATAAGTGTGTAGAGGCACATGATTCATATGAAGAGGCGCATGCCTCATATGAAGAGGCGCACACCTCTAAGGAACAGAAATGCATGCCTCTTCTATATATTATTTCATGAATTTGTACCTTTTTTATGGGAAATCGGTGTGATATTGATTAAAGTTGCACGCATTATTGCATATATGAACAGAATAAACACATAAATGAATAAAATGCATCTTTTATAAATGTGTCCAATCCAAAAATATTATGTATATAAAAATGCAAGTCCCAATAAAAATATCCTAAAAGCCTAACATCTAACTATATCCCTCATCTACTCCTCCTCAGACTCTATCTCCCCATCGTCCTCCTCCTCTCTAGCAGTCTCACCCTCAGCATCCTCCTCATCATCAGCTTAACTCTCCTCAGCATCCTGAACAGCAGGTGATGGAGGGTGACCTGCAGTGGGGGCTGTCCTATTATCAGCCTCCATGACATCATCATTTTCATCTCCACTCATAACTTGGAGGTCTGCTAACTGCTGCTCTAATGAGAGGATCTTTAAATTGAGTCCTGGACAGTACGCCTGTCCAAACATGAAAGAAAAAGGTAAGTAAATATCATAAAAAGCATACATACATATAGAAAAAAAGTTTAATGGTTGTTTACCCTCCACTCCTTTGAGACCTGGAATGTGAGGTCTCGCTGGGCTTCTAGTAAGCCAAAAATATTCTCACTCTGTTCCCTCATAATCTACAGGTACAAAAACTTAAATTTTGTCAGTCCTTAAGTGCAATAAGTTAAAGGAAATATAGAGTCTGGATTACACTCACATGTGTAGTGGTAGGGGGCACAAATGATGGATAATCCTCGGGGTTCAGACTCATGACAGCCCGAGATAATCTCCCACTAGTACCCCAATATCTGGCAGTAGGCTCAGGAAGATAGACAAAGACACCATGCACATATGAGGGACCAGCATCAGGAACCCTCCTTGGAGGAGGAGCATGTGAGGTGCTAGGACCAGCATCAGAGGTCCTCCGAGGTGGAATGTAGGAGGTACTGGGCCTATCCTCAAGAGTAGGAGAATGAACTCTGGCCCGCTGAACAGGGCGCTCTCCTGATGGTGGAGATCTAATATGAAGATCGGGACCTCTCTGATGAAGCTGTAACCGAATTGAAGTCAGAAAACCAATAATAATTGAAGAAGTTGAGTGTTAAAAGGGAATAATGTGTACCTGAGGGACTAGTCCATGTAGTGAAAGTGCAGGCAACAGTTGGTCCCTGATAAATGTTATATAAGCATTCGGCTGCCTCGCAGCAGTCCGACGAACGGTAGGAGATCCTCGCAAGGCCCGTCCCAGCTCCTCTCCTGTCAGCTGATGAGCCCAGAACATGACAGGAGGAGTCATAGGGACATGTCTCTGACCAGGACTTAAATGCCAATCCAAGATGCGCTCCCCCAGATAATACATCCACTGGAAGGGACCTATCAAGAGCATGGTCCTCCTTGCCACATGTCTCAATCGGACTATAGCATCACTCCAAGTCTCGGGTGATCCCCAAGGAGTTCTCATGACCTTATTAAGGAAATACGCCAGGTAAGTTCAATTTTTATATGTGCTAAATAAATTCTTAATTAGTTATATTTTATTTGTAGGTACCTCTCTCCATGGAAGAGTGCTGAGATAGACGTGGTGGATGTGCACCTGAGACATATGCCGACTCCCAGTGCGATTGGGACTCACCAGCTCAATAAAGGGAATATCCCAGCAGAGGGTGCTACGCCTCGTATCAAGTGCAGTTCCAATCCCCACACCTGTGAGACAAAGAAAGTCATGAAATAAACATAGGACAAAAAGAAAAGAAAAGGAAAAGAAGCAGAAAGAAAAAGATGAAACTCATATGAATAGCGTGCCAAAAGCCATATAATCTGTGAGTTCCTCGGACAAAGTCATCCATACTCCAGTAAAGATATGAGAGGGCGGCAGATCCCCAATCATAGGTGCTGATGAGATCCACATCTCAGAGAGCCATCAGGAGCACCAGATCCACTGAGCTGGCCGCGTCACAGAATAAGGTGGTGCCTAGAAGATAGAATATAAAAGTTCGAACCACCTGATCTATCTCCTTAGGAGAAGTGATATCCTCTATAGCAATGGTCGAATAATGGGTGACGATCGAGTTGAATTTGACTGTGTGGGTGGCCTTAATAGCAGGAACCATACCCAACATTCGCTCGATATAAGCAGCACGATCGGGAGTCATGGGCACCAGACGCCTATCAAATAGGACTGGCTTACCAGCACAAGCTACTCTGGTGATCACCGCGAAAACCATTGGGTCCAGTGTCAGCTCACCAAGAAGCAGATGAAAAGTGTGTGTCGAATCCATCCACCGCTCCATTAAAGCATATAAACCGTTGAGGTCATGACGACCAACAATGGTGGGCAACGCCAGAATGAAAGGCTCAAAGCCCGTCTCTCGGATCCTCTCCTGTATCACACCATACATACCATCGTACTACTCACGGGCACCGGTAACATTACCTGCACCCTTCAGAGCGTGCTGGTCGAACTATAGGAAGTATTGAATGAATTTTTATTATCTCTTATTGCTAAAGTAAATTAATAAATTTTAAAAAAAAAGCATTTATGGCCATAGAGGCGCACGTTCCTACGCATAGAGGTGCATGCCCCACTAGAGAGGCGCACGCCTCTATGCATAAAAATGCATGCCTAGAGTTATAGAGACATACGCCCCTATACAGCAAAAGCGCCACGCCTTTTTAACCAAAGAGGTGCATGTCACTGCATAGAGGCGCACGTATCACCGAAGAGGCGCACGCTTCTGTAACACGAACTGCCGAGATTTAAAAATCTAAACGATTCAATTTTATCTAATTTTCTCATGATTTTTTGGTTGATTAAGCATGCATTTGCCTATGTCTAACTGACGCAATGTTTTATTTAAAGAAAAAGCGGGTAAAAAATGACTAACCTCTCATGTAGTGCGCGAACAGATATGTGTCTGGAGAGATGGCATGAGAGGAATGTCCTGGTCCGGGTCCAAACGAAAAGAATGAGGCACGTGAGCCTCAGGAGCGACTGCAGGCCATACTGGAAGATCGGGTGTACGCTCAAGTGAAGGGTCCATAGTTTCAGAAGGAAGAGTTTGTGTTTGAAAGAGAAAGAAAGAAGGGCACGAAAGTTTGAATATGAAAAAGAGAAGTTTAAGTTTATATATATATAGCTTTGGTAAATTACCATTTTGGTCCTTCATGGAAAAATTACCTTTTGGTACCTGAGGTTAACTAACGTTTTAAATTTGTGTTTGTAGGAGGACAATGCCTGAACCATGTCCCAAAAATTCCAAATCGAACCTCAGGGTTCAAAATCCGAACCTCATAGTTCAAACTTCGAATCTCTAAATTCACAAATCGAACCTTAGGGTTCACAAACTGAACCTCAGGGTTCAAAATTCGAATCTCTGGATTCACGAATCAAACCTCAGGGTTCAAAATCTGAACCTCAGGGTTCAAAATCTGAATCTCTGGATTCACAAATCGAACCTCAGGGTTTAAAAACTGAACCTCAGGGTTCAAAATCTGAACCTCAGGGTTTAAATTTTGAATCTCTGGATTCATAAACCGAACCTCAGGGTTCAAAATCTGAACATCAGGGTTCAAACTTCGGATCTCTGGATCCACAAACCAAACCTCAGGGTGCAAGAATTATCAAATCACCAAATTGAACCTCAGGGTTCCCAAATTGAATCTCTGGATTCAAATGTATCCGTTATGTTATTTTTTGCAAAATCATTTTTAAGAAAATTTTCTGCATTTTAACGATTTTTCAAAAATCAAGGGGGCAAACTGTGGACACATGGTCTGGCCCGGCCCGTGAGGTAAAAGCCCAATGATGAAGGTTGGTAATTAAGCCCAATTTACCAAAGGATTGGATTCAAATTCACTTGTGAGAGAAAGCCCACAATCATGACAAGCCCAAATACCTAGCCCAACCCAAAAATCAGTACCTTTAGCCCAAACTAAATGAAGTCTATTGAAAGCCCATATTTCGGTGATGAGGCGCACACCTTCTTAATGTAAAGGTGCACGCCCTTGTCAGCAGAGATACACGCCTCTGTAACACCTGTAGCAAAAAAATTAAGTTACAGAACGTGGATCGCTCCATGTTCTGTAACGCTACATTAACTCCCAACGTGGGGAGTTAATGGGAGGGACTTCAGAAACCATAAAATAGGGAGGAGAGGACCTGAAAAAGGGTCTTTTGGCTGGAAAAAGAAAAGAAAAGCAGAGAGAGCGAAAAAAAAAGAACGAAAGAACTAAAAAAGAAAAAATGAGGAAAAATCAAGAAGAAATAATCAAAAAAGAGTTGGAATCCAAACCAGAGGCAAAAGGGAGGCAATCTGAAATCTATCTAAGGGTCAAACAATTTTAAAAACAAGCTTCACAGTAACTTTTTATTCTCTTTTTCTAAGCTTATTTTCTTTCTCTTTGGTTTGATTTCTATTTTGAATATCTAGTATTTTCTTTGTTATAATACATGTTTCAATGTTAGTGTTATGATTTAACTCGTTTATGAACGTTGGCTATTGGTTTAAGTCATTATTCATGCAGTTTTAAGAACCTGTCATGTGAGCCTCTGTATTCCATAATAGTTTTCTCTATCTTTCTCCGTCTTTTTGTTTAGTTTATGTTTATTGAATGATTTGATTTTGTGTTTTATATTATATTTCGAGTAATTTATGATATATTTTTATCTAATTGCCGTTATTTTCATTCGTTTTCAATTCTTTTATTGTCATTGTCAATGTTTAGTTGTTTAATTCATTTCTTATGATGTTTTATTTATTTATATTGTTAAGGGTTGTAATCATTTCTCCTCCCCTCATTTCTTTATGTGTTTGTTTATTAATACTGTTAAAAGGGTTGTAATCATTTCTCCTCCATCATTTTCTTTGTATGATTTATTTTATGTCATTTATGGACGTTTTGAACATTTGAGACTTAATTAAATTGTATGAAAATGGACTAATATCGAACTTGGACTAAATTGTAAAATTTGAAAATTGTTCGGATCAAAACAACCATTCTCATGTAATTAATAAATAATTAAATAATTAAAAATAATAAAGCATAAAATACAAACGGAGGCCGATCGCAAGGTCGAGTGGCCCGTTAAAAGCTCATACCCAGTTTCCGGACCTAATTTATGAGGACGGCTGTTGGGCTTCCTCCGTGGAATCCAGTTGCTGTAAAGTGTGTCCCGGATTTTATCCGGGTGACGACTCCATTCTCCAACCAAAACCCTTTAAAAAGGCCCAACGTTGTACTCCTAGTGGGCCCTGAGCCCACACAGTGCCGTGGTCGCCGAACACTTGGGCGCGCGCTGAATCCCGCCACCTACAATATGTTATCCCAAATAAAAATAATACAATTATGGAGAAAATAAAAGTAGAAGGCCGGTAAACGAAAGAAGCTGAGCCAAGGCAGAAGTACAGAGCCAGCCGAGCGCTTTGGACAGAAGAAGAAGAAAGAGACTATTAGATTAGGCCATCTCCAATGCAACATCAAAATTGCTGATTTTCAGCAATTTTGATCTCCAATGCAGCAGCAATTTTGATCTCCAATGCAGCAGCAATTTTGCTGCAGAAATTGCTGTTGTGAACAGTGCAACAGCAATTTTGATGTGCACTGTTCACAGCAGCAATCACTGTTTCTCTTTTTTTTTTTTTTTTTTTTTTTTACATAATGTATATTTTGACATGTATAATATTTTAGACCAATTTCATCCAAAATTGGTTTTATTTCTTGTACATGAAATTTATTGTGTTAACTTTTTAATTAATAAAATATAAAATTGTTTTAATTTCTTATTAATTAGATTTTTATTATTTACATCATTATTTATATTAATCACATGTATATACAATAACACTGAATATATATTATAAATATTAAAACATTACAT
>CATIWO010029548.1:0-14655 GCA_949673435.1 Macaranga tanarius | reverse complement strand
GTTTATCTGAGAGGAAAATCTATATTTTCTAAGATTCCTTCAAAATTAATTAGAACTAGTGTAGACCTAGTTAGTAAATTAATCATTTGAAATGGTCCAATTGAGAATAAGAACCCTAGTTTTTAATATTTGTTTGAAATTGAATTTTTCTCTATTTTAATTTAGTGTTAGTCTTTAAAGAATCCAAACTCTATTTCGTTGTCTAAACAATCAAACATTGTGAGTATTAAAGTATTTAACCTACAATTCTTGTGGGACGATATCTTTATTTACTACTTGATACGATTCTGTACGCTTGTGGATTTGTATATCCACCATTTCTCAATGCATAGATTCAATTAAAATATGGTATTGAAGTTACTCAATAACAATAACTAAAAAGCAAAATGAACACAGTGAATAATCACTAATGGGTATTTGAATTTAAAGCTAATTCAATCAAGATTCGTAATCCTTAACACAAAGTTTTTAGCCTAATATGGCTACAATCAACATGTAAATAAATCCCAAATAGCAAGAATCCATAATTAATTACAAGAATAAGGTAGAAAATAAGATGAGAGAAAAGAACTAAAGGTCTTCAATGGTGGATTTCTTCTCCTCCTTCCTCTTTCTCTTCCTTTCTTACTTTGTTTCTCCCCAAGACTTTAGAATAGTCTCCAAAATCACCCACTCCCTTCTCTTTCCTCCTTTATCATGTATATCCTCTTTTTTCTATTTCTAGAAGCCCCTTAGATTGCCTTTCGGATTGCCTCCACGTGTCCAGAATCCAGCTCACCAGTGCAGGATCGAGTCACCAATCCTTGATTGTAGACGGCCTACTGGCAATAGCCAGAGGCTGGTGAGCGCCAGTCTTTCCTTGCAGAATGGGGTATTGGTGCTCGCTAGCCTTTGGTGAGCGCCAACCTCTTCTTACAGCTGGGACACTTCTAAATCTTGCTCTTTTGCTCCTTCATTCGACACTTTCCTTTTCTTTTTGCTCCTTTTTCTCCTACACAATCACCAACAACAATTAAAAGCATAAAAGTACTCTAAATCACCTAAATTTCTACATGAATACATACTAAAATGTAACCTAAACTAATGAATGATTGAGCATAATCAAATACCCCTACACTTGAACCTTTGCTTGTCCTCAAGCAAAATGTTAAGGACAACTCATCAACATCAAGAATTTCACATATTGGCCATTTCTACTTAAGCACACAATATACTCTTCTACTAATACCAAGTTCACACTCAAAAACCAAACAAATGACTTAAGCATTGAGGATATAATTGTTACCAAGTGAAGGGCTCATTTACCAAATTGCAATTGTGAATCTTGTAAATTAGAACTAAGAAAGATATAACAATAGAGTAAGGTGCATTCATGACAATTTATAAGGCTAGGCTTACACTAATTGAACACACAAACAAACACACACACACACACACACACACACACACACACATACACATATATATATATATATATATATATATATATATATATATATATATATTTACTTTGCTTTGCGAGTGTGTTTTATACTCCATCTCGCTTTTGGTGAGTGCGTTTTACGCTCCATCTTACCTTTATTTATAATTTCCTTTTTAATAAATATTTTTTTAATTGAGCATAACCTCAACAAATATGCCATAAACTTACTTACTCTACTTCTAAATCTTCTCAAACTTTAACTTGTAAGGCTCATAAATACAAAATGCAAACAAGCATTAAATTCATTAAAAGTATGAAATCCTCAACCTTAATCCATTAATTACATTTTAAAGCTAGAACTCAATATTAGAGGAAGATTATAATGCATGATTAATAAAAATGATTTCCATATGAGTAACTCATGGCATTGATGAATTGCAACAATTCAATTGAAGAGGTTTGATTATGCAACAATCCAATGCATGTACCTATAATATGAAAATGCATATCTATACTAAACTACAACTACATTTAAAGTAAAATGACATGCATTATGAACTATGCCACTAATATGAACAACAATGTAATGCATCTCCCATATACCCCCATACTTAAACGACACATTGTCCTCAATATTAAGTTATACACAAAATGCACCATCAAAACAACACAATGCATATAATGTAACTAAAATGCAAGACACAAGAAAAGAAAAAAAAGAAAAGAAAAGAAAAGAAGTGATTTAGGACATCCCTGTAGGTGAATTGGGTGGTGAAGGATTTGGAGAAGGCACTTTGAGGCTGGACATCTCGATGAAATGATGAAGCTTGTAGTTGTGGTAGTATTGCTCCTTTTGAAGATCATGAACCTCTTGAATGATATCATCATGTTGTCTCTAAATGTCATGCTGAATCGCATCAAAATGCTTGTTAATGCGATCTTTAAGGGCATCAAAATGGCTTAACACTGCTTGCCATCCTTGAGAGTCAGGAGTCAGCTCCACATTATCATCATCAACTTCATTAGAGGGGGAAGGAGAGATATTGGCTATGGAAGCACTTGTAGAGGTTCCAGTGGCAGGTTGATTGAGGCGGAAACATCTCTGGTTTATATGGGCCCATAGCACATTTGATGAATTGATAATGCCAGCTTGAATAAGGAGCTACTTATTGATAAGGCCTGCCTCAATACACTCCATCTTTATGATCTTCGGATCAAAGACACGAAAGTGAAGGGCCAATCCTGCAACGATGTGACCCATGGCGAGTACGGACTTATTGGACTGAACAACCTACCACAGTGTGTGCAATATAAAATATGTGGTGGAAATGCGAGTTTTTATGTGCATGCACCATAACATTAAAAGCTCTTGACGGGAGATTTTTTTACTCTCTATCTTTCTAAAGATTGCCATCCTCATGAATTTATGCATGATTAAATAAGCAGGGTTAACAATGAGGCCATTAAAGGGAATTTGATTGTCTTTCAAAACATCCCCTCCCATGAGATAAGCCCAAAAGTCTTTTGCATGGTATTTAGATGGAGGGTCACAAACACCGCCTTTGAAAAACCCAAAGATGCGAAACATCATGTCATAATCCAAAGCATAATCGACACCCCCTAATCTAAATGTGAATTTCTTATGGCTATCATCTACAGGAGTGAGTGTGGTGAAAAATTCTAGCATTAATTTCTTATATGAGTGATATGGCAACGACATAAATTTTGTCCACCCTAATCTAGCATATAAATCATCAATTTCATTGTTCAATTGCAATGCTTCAAAAATTGCCTCATCAAAGTACTTGCAAGAAGAAAAAGAAGGTTTTTGGATAAGGAAATTGTACCTAATACCTTCTGAAGGGGTGTAGATAGGAAATGGAGCTCCATAATCACCCAATTGATCATAAGTGCTTCATAGGGGAGTGTTTTCTTCTTCCTCTTCCATCGAAAGCTTGCCTCTCCTAGCTCTTTGCTTTTGTTTTGGCATGTTTAAGGTATAGAATGTAAGGAAATAGCTATAGGAAGAAGAAAAATTGGAAGAGTTTGGTTAGAAGGAAGAGAGAAAGGGGAGAAAGCGAAAGAAGAATGAGAAGAACAATGGATGAATTTGATGTTGGAGAAGAAAAAGAGAGAGCTAAATAAAGGAATTAAAAATGAAAAATAAAGAAGATAAAGAAGAAGAAGAGAGTGAAAATTGAAGGAATTAAAAAGGAAAAAGAAAGAAAATAGGAAGGAAGAGGATAGGGATTCGAAAATGGGGGAAAGGGGGAAGCTAGAGATTTGAAAATTAAAAGAGAAAGGAGAGAATGATTTTTTTTTATAAAGCTGCGCCCAGCTGGCGATCGCCAGTATGTGCTTACAGAATGGCACACTGGTGCGCCTGGTGAATGCCAGGCGCAGAAGGCACGGCCAGCTTCGTAGGCCCAGTGAACGCCATGCGCTGGCGAGTGCCAGGCCTAACTCACAGGCCAGCCTCGTTGTTATGCTCTTGGCGAGTGCCAGGAGTAGGGGAAGAAGTCTAGTTCATAGGCCTGGCGAGCACCAGGCCTGCCTCACAGGCCAGCCTACTCACGCTTGCCAGGCACTAGCGAGCGCTAGTGCCCTGCGACAGCAACACATAAATTTTTTTTATATCACTAATGGAATTTAAACTAAATGCACAAAAGAAGAGAAAATTAAAACACTTAAACTAGCAATAAGTATGAAAGAAAGAAAAAAAACTTTAAACGAAAAGAAGACCTAAACATATATATATATATGTATAAGTAAGTGGTTGAAATTAAAACCGAGGATATGGAAAGGGGGGTGCTAAGGTTGAAAACACCCATCTCCTTTGAGAGAATGTCCCTATAGTACAGTTTACATTTTTTCCCATTAGCTTTGAAGGTCTCGCCCTTATCATTCTTAAGTTCGAGAGCACTGTGGGGAAAGACTTTGACTACGGTGAACAAGCCACTCCATTTCGATTAAAGCTTTCCTGGAAAAAGATGCAAACAGGAGTTAAATATTAACACAAGAACACCAACACGAAAAGATTTATGATTGATGTGTTGATCATACCACTTTTTGGTTTTCTCCTTGAAAATTCTTGCATTCTCATAGGCTTGCATTTGGATTTCATCAAGTTCATTGAGTTGCAACATCCACTTCTCACCACTTGCCTTCACATCAAAATTGAGTAGCTTGATAACCCAATAAGCACGGTGCTCCACTTCAATGGGAAGGTGACATGCCTTCCTAAAAATAAGTTGATGTGGAGAAAGGCCAATTGGAGATTTGAAGGTGGTGCAGTATGCCCATAATGCATCGTCAAGTTTGGAACCCCAATCCTTTCGTAAAGCACTAACCATTTTTTCCAAAATCTTTTTGAGTTCTCGATTGGTTACTTCCGCTTGGCCATTAGTTTGAGGATAGTATGGAGTGGCGATCTTGTGATGAACACCATTTTTTTTGAGGAGAGTTTGAAGATATTTGTTGTAAAAATAGGATCCTCCGTCTCTAATAATGGCTCTAGGTACTCCAAAGCGGGTGAATAGCTTCTTGAGGAACCGGATGACCACCTTAGCATCATTGGTAGGTGATGCTATAGCTTTCACCCACTTGGACACATAATCCACCCCAACCAAGATGTAGCAATTCCTAAAAGAAGAAGGAAATGGACCCATAAAGTACAACCCCCACACATCAAAGAGCTCAATTTCTTACATAGTGGTAAGAGGCATCTTGTCCCTTTTGGAAATGTTTCCAATTCGTTGACAACGATCACACTATAGCACATATTCCATTGCATCCTTGAACAAGGTAGACCAATAAAAGCCACATTCAAGAACCCTTTAGGTGGTATTAGTGGGACCATAATGTCCACTATACAAGGAGTCATGGCAATGGGAGAGCACATCACACACCTATATGTTCGGGATGCATCGTCGAATTATGCCATCATTGCAACACTTGATCAGAAAATGGATCATCCCAAAGGAAAGATTTTGCATTATGAAAGAACTTCTTCATTTGTTGATGAGTGAGTGTTTGAAGGGTCACACTACATGCTAAAAAATTAGCCAAATCAGCATACCAAGGGGCGGAACTATACTGAATAGCTAGTTTTAACTCATCGAGAAAACTATCATTAATTTCTTTCTCATCTTGATTATTATGAGGATGGCTTTCTAATCTTGACAAGTGGTCAGCTACAGCATTTTCAGTCCCCTTTTTATCCTTAATCACCAAGTCAAACTCTTACAACAATAGAACCCATCGAATGAGTTGAGGCTTTGCATCCTTCTTAGCAATGAGATATTTTAATGCCGCATGATTAGTGTAAATCACCACTTTTGATCCCAATAGATAAGGTCAAAATTTATCCACTGCAAACACAATAGCAAGAATCTCCTTCTCTGTAGTTGCATAATTTAATTAAGCATCCGCAAGGGTCTTAATAGTATAGTACACAACATGGAGTTTATTGTCTCTTCTTTGGCCAAGCACAACCCCAATGGCTTGATCACTAGCATCACACATAAGTTTAAATGGAATTGAACAATCTGGTGGTGAAAGAATTAGAGCTGAGACTAAAGCTAACTTCAACCTGTTGAAAGCACTTACACAAGAATCATCAAACATAAATGGAACATCTTTATTTAAAAGATTTGTCAAAGGTCTAACAATTGAAAAAAATCCTTAATGAATCTTCTATAAAAACCTACATGACCCAAAAATCCTCTAATGCCTTTGACAGTAGTTAGATGTGGTAGGTTCTCAATGAGCTCAGTTTTTGCTCTATCTACCTCAATGCCATTGCTAGAGATCTTGTGCCCCAAAACTATCCTTCCTCCACCATAAAGTGATATTTTTTCCAATTGAGGATGAGATTAGTTTCTTCACACCTTTGGAGCACCCTATCAAGATTCAACAGGCATAAATCAAATGAATCGCCAAAGACTAAAAATCATCCATAAATACCTCCATTATGTCTTCAATCAAATTGGAGAATATGGCCACCATACATCTTTGAAATGCGGCGGGGGCATTACATAACCCGAAAGGCATCCTCTGATATGCAAAAGTGCCATATGGACAAGTGAAGGTTGTCTTCTCTTGATCTTCCGGAGTAATGAAGCTTTGGTTGTAGCCCGAATAACCATTAAGGAAGCAATAGAATGCATGTCCCGTAATTCTTTCCAACATTTGATCTATGAAAGGGAGAGGGAAATGATCTTTCCTTATGGCAGAGTTCAACTTCCTATAGTCTATACAAACCCTCCAACCATCAATAACTTTCATGGATATGAGCTCCCCTTCTTCACTTTCCACCACCATCATACCACTTTTCTTTGGGATGCATTACACGAGACTCACCCATTCACTATCTGAAATTAGATAAATGATTCCATCATCAAGAAGTTTGACTATCTCTTTCTTGACCACCTCCTTCATGTATGGATTCAATCTTTTTTGCCTTTCAATTATAGCTCTATACCCATCTTCCATATAAATTTTATGCATTACAAGTGAGGGGCTCTTCTTGCTTAATGGTCAGCTTGTTAGAGATGATGATTGGTAAAGTGTTGCCCTTCCCAAGAAAGGTATATCTCAAATGGTTAGGCAAGGGTTTAAGTTCAAGTTTAGGTGGCTTTTCTATTAAAGGTGGTGTTGGGTTGTCACTCCTCCCTAAGATTTTAGGTTTCTCAAAAGTAAATTGGTGGGTTTGGTCTTCACATTCCACTCCATTTCCCTGAATTTTTGCCTCTAAGTCTTCTACCATGTACCCTTGATAGTGTTCCTTAGGACTCATATGCTTCAACTCTTCAAGTTGGTCCCTCACATATTCATCAATAACCTTTACCCTCAAGCACATCTCTCCCTAATGGGGTTGCTTCATCATTTCAGACATGAGAAAATCAACCTTTACATTTTCAACTCTCAAAGTCAACTTACCCCCCATGTAAATCTATGAGTGCCTTTGTGGTGTTCAAGAATGGTCTTTTGAAAATGATAGGACATTATCTATTCACCTCAAAATCCAACACCACAAAGTCAGCCGAAAAGAAGAATTTATCAACTTTCATAAGGACATCTTCTACTACTCCATATGGCTTTTTGACCGAATGATCCACTAATTGAAGTGACATATTGGTGGGGATGACTTCTCCAAGCTCAATTTCCCTGAAAAAAGAGAGAGGGATTAAGTTAATGCTAGCTCCTAAGTCACATAGACACCTAAAAATATCTTTATTGCTTAAAGGACAAGGGATAGTGAAACTCCCTAGATCTTTGAGTTTAGAAGGAATGGAGCTTGTCACAATTGAACTACAAATGGCATTCAAAGACACCATTTCATCCTCCTCCTAATTCCTTCTATTGGTGATGAGGTCCTTGAGATACTTAGCATAAAGAGGCATTTGAGCAAGGGCTTCTGGCAAAGGAATGTTAATGTGAAAATTCTTGAAAATCTCAAGAAACTTGGAAAATTGTTAAGTATCCTTAGGTTTCTTCAACCTTTGAGGAAATGGCACCTTTTGAGTATAAGGTAAAGGAGTTTTTTCCTTAACCTTTGGCTTCTTAATCATGCCATTTTCATGTGTAGCTTCCTTGGATAACTCTAAATCTTGAGAAGTCTTCATTTGCACCTCACTATGAACTTGACCCTTATTGTCTCCCATGTATTTCTCAACACTTGAAGCATCAAGTTGTGTATTGATTTCCTTCCCACTTTTAAGTGTGATAGACTTTAATTACTCCTTTGGATTAGTCTCGATGTTGGAAGGAAAATTACCTTGAGGCCTTGAAGTCAAAGAAGTAGCCAATTGCCCCAATTGCACCTCTATGTTATGAATAGAAGAAGAATGGTTCTTAGCAATTTGATCAAACTTGGCTTCTATTCTTCTTTAATTCTCATCTTGATTAGTCATATTTATAGTGACAACATCAAAGAATTTGTCCAACTTATTTTCCATGGATGCCCATCTATCTTGTGGTGGAGCTTGTTGGAAACCCGGAGGGCCTTGTTTTGGCATGTTAGAAAAAGCACCATAAGAAGCCATATTCCCTTGAATCCAAGAAAAATTCGGGTGGTTGCGCCACCCTAGATTGTAAGTGCTATAATAAGGAATATTCCCCAATTTTTGTTGATATTGATTGCCCACATAACTCACTTGCTTCATGTAATTTGTTGCAAAGGTTCAACTTGAGCCTAATTTCTAAGCCTGATTTTGATGAGTAATAAAAATGATAAAAAAATAATATTGTTGCTGATATAGTTAAATCGAGATACATGACAGCAAGTAAATTGGTGAGAAAATATAAAAAAATAATATTGTTGCTGATATGGTTAAATCGAGATACATGACAGTAAGTAAATTGGTGAGAAAATGGTAAATATGTTTGTGAACGTAAGCTTTCAAGTGTGAATGCAAATTAAGAGTAAATTTAAGCTATCACGTGCAAAAGCCCATAAAGCACAAATGCAAGATGCTGAAGGGTATTTCAGTAATTGAAGAAATTAGCTTATAATACTTAAGAGCAAATCTGCACCGTTCATCTCATAAATCTAATAGTTTTCAAGCTCTGTACTTTATTTCCATTTTTGGCTAAAAAGACAAAGAAACATTTTCTATAGTCGAGCAAATTATGTACATCAGCAGAACAAATAGCTCTGTGACACTTGTCTCTCTGTCTCTTATCATTTCTGGAGACAAGCATCACAACACACACTTCTGCATTGCACTCAATTTTACACAAGCCATGCACAATATATTTTGGCAGTAGAGCACGATTTGTCTTTATTTATTTTATCAAAATAATTTTATGATTGGTTCAAATGATATCACTTTTCAGATCAGCCCTTAGTATAAATAGGTCATTCTATTTTCAGTAAAGGGTAGAGAGCATTACATTGTAGAATCATTTTGCATTGCACTTCATACATTGCCCATTTGCTCTCTCAAGTGCTTATAGGATTTATTTGTATTTTCTTGAGTGATTTCTAAGAGAAAAATATTAAAAATCTTTTGTAATCAAGTGAAGAAGGTCTTCAAGCACCTATTGATAAGCTTGTAGTGTAAGTTTCCTAGTTGATTTGTAAAACCAGTGAGGAGGAGCAGTTTTCTAGTTCTGTGCGAAAACCAGTGGATTGCAGTTTTTTTTGGAGCTGTTTGAAAACTAGATAGGGAGCAGTTTCTGAGTCTATTTGAAAATCAATTTCTAGGGTAGTTATAGCAATAGGGTAGTTGTGGATAGGACTACACTCCAAAGCTTATCTCTTGCCCGTTAAAAGAGATTAAGATTGAGAGAAAATCTTGAGGAATACCTCAAGGAGTGAATGTAGGCAGGTAGCCGAACCACGATAAAATCACTATGTCTGATTTCTCATCTCTTTACTCCTTATCCTTGTTTTCATGCATGCTTACTACTATTTTTTTTTCTGATTTTAATTATTGATTCATTTTAAACTAATTTCTTGCTTAAAAAATTAGCTCTTATGCTTGTACTGCTTTTCATCATGCTTTTGCTTTGATTCCTTATTTAAAAATCCAAAAATATTAGTTTTGATTAGATTGTTAATTTATTATACCTGATGTCTTGCAGCTGTTAAATTTGGGCTTGGCATTCTGATCTGATTGCTTTGAGAAATATCTTTTCAAATCTTCCACTGTGCTAGTTTTTATTAAAAGTAGTTTTCAAGTTTTACATCAATTTTTGAAAAGTGCTCAATTCACCCCCTCTTGAGCAGCCTATCGGACCCAACACTTGGTATCAGAGCAGGTCTCTAAAACTGTTTCCAAGGTTAACACCTTTGAGAGATCCAAAATGGTTGCTAGTAGTTCTAGTGCTATTTATAGTGCATCAGGATTACCTAAGGGAAATTCCATCACTCGTCCTCCTCTTTTTAATGGCACTAACTATGCTTATTAGAAAAACATAATGAGAAATTTTGTGCAGGCTACTGATATCGATTGCTGGAGAGTCATTGTTGCTGGACCAATATTTCCAACCAAAACTCAAGTTGATGGAAAGAGAATCACTATCGCAAAAGCTGATTACTCTGATGATGACTGGAAAGAAATGCAACTAAATGCAAAGGCACTCAACACGCTTTATTGTGCACTAGATGTGAACGAGTACAAAAGAATGTCAACTTACACATCAGCAAAGTAAGTGTGGGATAAGCTGGAAGTCACCTGCGAAGGGACAAATTAGGTTAAGGAGTCAAAGATCAACTTTCTATGGAGAGATTATGAGTTATTTTTAATGAAATCATATGAGACTATTTCTTTAATGAATTCAAGATTCTCTGAAATAGTGAACTCACTCAAAAATCTTGGAAAGGAAATCTCAGAAGAAGAAATGGTGAAGAAAATTCTTAGATCTCTACTAGAAAGATGGGAGACGAAAGTCATAGTTCTCTGTGAAGCTAAAAATTTGAAGGAATATCCATATGATGAGCTTGTCAGTTTACTACTGATGTTTGAAATGATGATGAGAAGTAAAGAAAAAGAAAAGGAAACAACTAGTGATAAAAAGAAGAGAAGTGATCTAGCCCTCAAAATCAGCTCAAGCAGTGAAACCTCAACTAGCTTAGAAGTCAATGATGATCTTGCACTGTTCACAAGGAGATTCAAAAGAATGTATCAGAAAGGTGGAAGAAGCTATAGGAATAACATCAAAAAGATGTTCAGCCCCAAAGCCAATTCTCTACAGAAAAAGAAAAAGTAAGAAGTGATCTATTTTGAATGCAACAAGCATGGACACTACAAGATTGATTGCCAGAAGCTGAAAAAGAAGTCCAATAAAATCAAAGCCAAGAAAGCTATAGTTGCAATGTAGAGTGACAGTGAAAGCTCAAGCTCAAGAGAAGAAGAGAAGTCAAATGAAGTTGCAAATCTCTGTCTAATGGCATTTGAAGATGAAGAATTAAGTCAACCTGAAATGAAGGAATTAGGATCTGAAACTAATTCCCTGGAAGTGCTCACACAAGAGGTACAATCTTCTGATTTTGTTTCTGATGATGATTTAGGTAGTGCATTTGATGAACTATACACTGAATTCAAAAACCTTTCCAAAAAATACAAAAAGCTTAAAAAGGAACTCAAATATGTTAAGTCAGAAAATGAGAAACTTCTTAATGATAAAGTTGAAACTATTTTTTCTAGAGCCTCATAAGCTGAATTCAATGATTTGAAAGAAAAAAAAACATGCACGAAATCAGTTTGCTCATACATCTGAATGTTCAAATACTGCCGCTTCTGAAATTAGATTTTTAAAGAATGAGCTTGGTATGATCACTAAAAGAAATACATTTCTGATGAGAACTAATGATGATCTGCAAAAGGAAATTAAGAGCTTGATCAATGATCTTGAAAGATTCACAAAGGGAAGGCAGAATCTTGATATTTTATTAGGAAACTAATGGTTTTCAAATGAAAAATTAGGATTAGGTTTTACTGGATTTGTGAAAAATAGAAATATGACTTTTGCTTTGTTAAAGAGATCTCTTCAAATCACACACATCTCACATGCTTTTATTGCAATCATAAAGGACATGTCTCAAAATTCTGTGCTTATAAGAAAGGCTTTTCTAAAGCTGAATTTGTCTGGGTACCAAAAAGTACTAAGTTATTTTCTGAGACTAACGTATCAGGACCCAAATTAATTTGGGTACCTAAAACTAACTGATCCCTTGCAGGTCTGCCTCAAGAGTAAGAGTGTTCAAGAAAAATAATACATGGATAGTGCTTGCTCTAGGCATATAACGGGTGACAAGTTAAAGTTCACCCAACTGAAACTAAAAAATAGGGGATCCGTCAGTTTTGGAGACAACAACAAAGGAAAGATAATTAGCATTGAAACAGTTGGAGCTAATCCTTCCATCGAAGAAGTATCACTAATTAAAGGTTTGAAGTTTAATTTGATTAGTGTCAGTTAGTTGTGTGATAAGAATAGGAGAGTCATCTTTGAGCCTACTCACTGTGAAGTTCAAGATATGCATAATAATCAGACTCTATTTATTGGTGATAGATTTGAAAATGTATACTTGGTTAATTTTGAAAATTTGCACTGTGCATCTGATTTATGTTTGGCATCTATTGAGGAAGACATTTGGCTGTGGCATAAAAGATTAGGTCATACAAGTATAAATCTGATTTCTAAGCTTTCCAAAAATGAGCTTAAAAAAGGTCTGCCAAAGCTAAAATTTAAAAAAGACATTGTTTGTGATGGTTGTCAATTAAGCAAACAAACAAGGTCTTCATTCAAATCTAAAGGCATAATCTCAACTAGTAAACCACTTGAACTATTGCATCTTGATTTGTTTAGTCCAGTCATGCCATCTAGTCTAGGAGGCAAGTTATATGCATTTGTTATAGTGGATGATTATACTATATATACTTGAACCCTTTTCCTAGCTAAAAAGGAAGAGGCATTTAACAAATTTGCTAGTCTTTGTAGAAAGCTTCAAAATCAGAAAGGATACAATATCACAAGTCTTCAAAGTGATCATGGTCGAGAATTCAAAAATAAACAATTTAAAGAGCTATGTGATGAGTTTGGAATCAGTCATAATTTTTCAGCTCCAAGAATTCCCTAACAGAATGGAGTTATAGAAAGAAAGAATAGAACCTTGCAAGAGATGGCACACATAATACTGAGTCAAGCTAATTTGCCAAAGTACTTTTAGGCTGAAGCCATAAATACAATATGCTACATCTTGAATAGAGCTTTGGTAAGATCCTCCTTGAAAAAGACACCATATGAGCTGTGGAAAGGTAAAAAGCCTAAAATAAGCTATTTTAAGGTGTTTGGTTGTAAATGCTTTATTCATAACAACAAGAAAGATCATCTAGCCAAATTTGATGTAAAATCAGATAAGGGAATTTTTCTAGGCTATTCTGATCATAGTAGAGCCTTTAGAGTGTTTAACAAAATAACTGTTGTTGTTGAAGAATCTATTCATGTTATTTTCAAGGAAACTAACCAAACTCTACCAAGTAGAGATGTTGTAAATGATTTTCTTATAGGTACTGAAAGTTCCACACCTGAACCAGCTGAAAAGATCAATGACCAAGACCAAGAGAAAGAATCTGCTCCAGAAGAGAATGGTAAAGCTAATCTGGAAGGTCAGTCAAACTTGATAGGAGAAAGGTTGCCAGAAAATGAAAATCAACCTGAAGAAGATAATCAAACTGAAGAAAGACATAATGATTCGCAACATTTGCATCATGATCTACCCAAGGAATGGAGATATCACAAATACCACTCCATGGAGAACATGCTGACCAGCCCATCCGACAAAGTGGCTATAAGAAGTAGCATCAAAAAGATAATGGGCAATGTAGCCTTTGTGTCAAAAATAGAGCCAAAGAGCATAGAGGAAGCACAAGAAGATGAAAATTGGATCATGGCCATGCAAGAAGAGCTAAATCAGTTTGAAAGAAACAGTGTCTGGAAATTAGTTCCAAAGCCTAAATATCACGCTATCATTGGAACTAAGTGGGTCTTCAGAAATAAGCTTGATGAGCATGGGAACATTGTTCGAAATAAGGCTAGACTGGTTGCCAAAGGTTACAACCAAGAAGAGGGAATTGATTTTGATGAGACTTTTGCACATGTGGCTAGACTTGAAGTGATTCGAATATTGTGTGCATTTGCCTACTACAGAAACTTCAAACTATTTCAGATGGATATTAAAAGTGCCTTTTTGAATGGGTATCTCAATAAAGAAGTCTATGTGAATCAACCTCCTGGCTTTGAGATATATGATAAGCCCAACCATGTGTACAAATTAACAAAAGCATTGTATGGTCTGAAACAAGCTCCTAGAGCTTGGTATGAAAGGCTAAGCAAGTTTTTGCTAGAAAATGGATTCATAAGAGGCAAATTGGACAAGACTCTTTTCACAAGAAATCAGACTGAACATATTCTGATTGTCTAGATTTATGTGGACGATATTATTTTTGGAGCAACCAAAGAAAGCTTATGCAAGGAGTTCTCAGATTTGATGAAGAATGAATTCGAGATGAGCATGATGGGGGAACTGAATTTCTTTTTAGGATTACAAATCAGACAGTGTAAGGATGGTATCTTCTTGAATCAGTCAAAGTTTATAAAAGAAATACTAAAGAAATTCAAGCTGTTTGACGCTAAAATCAGCAGGACACCAATGAGCACCATAATAAAATTAGACAAAGATGAAAAAAGTGTTAGTAATAGTGCTCTAGGCCTATTGTATGGAC